>JAPYZE010007557.1:0-10048 GCA_030522805.1 Leptomastidea abnormis
AGCAGGAGTCTCGCGTTGCTTACGGAGGCGTAAGTGAGAAACATCGGTGGTTGCTGGACGGTCAGGTCCAGTCGGTGTAATAAAACGCCCCGTAACAACATCAAGAGCTGAAAATATGCAAAAATCATGAAATTAACCCTGTTTCTATGCAATAATTTTAGTATTTTAATAGATTAAGAGATTTCAGGGCATTACGAAACTATGAGGGATACTTTCTAAATGAAAAAACACACTTTTTACCGCAATTCCGGAAATAAAAGCTTGGATCGGTTTTTTTATATCAACATTTTAAACTTGATAATCATAAAAATGACTTAAAAATGACTTGAAAATGACTTATAAATATGGTTTACTGAAAGTAGAAAAAATTTCCAACAAAAACGTATTCTATTAATTTTTCGCTAAAATGCATTCTTCTAAGTCAAAATTTAGCTTAAAGATTGAAAAAAAATGAAAAATTTACCAAATTTTGAAGATGAATAGTGCTATAACTTTTAAAGTAAGGCTCAAAAAAATCTGAAAAAATTTTGGGATAAGTTTTTTACAACCTAGAAAAAAATGCGCCTATAAAAACGATATCAAAAAATTTTCACTTCTTGTTCACAGAGAACTGCCCATATATATATATACACAAGGTAGAAATGTGTTATTTTTTTTATTTTACCTTATTTTGACAAATTTATTGTCTTTATAACCAATCAAAAATACTTAAAATTGAATTTATACTTAAATCTTATAAAAAACTACCTTGAAAAAGGTAAACTTCACGTCAAGTTTAAAATTATTGGCTGCACATGTAAGTGAGATCAAAAACGTACAGCCAAGTTTGCATTTTACTATAACATTTAGATTTCTATTAGAATTCGTGACATTTAATGTAATACTTAATCAAAATTGTATTACAGCATTTGTTTTAAGCTAGCAATGTAAATTGAAGAAAAAGAACAGCTCGAAGCAGCAGCAGGTCTGAGTAGTTTCGTACGAGCGGCTGGGGCCAGCGGACGTTTTAATGGTCCACTCCCTAGCCAAGTATGCTCCTCAGATACTCCGGCAACATCTCTCATCTTTCTCTCTTTTGTGCGCGCTTGATGTTGCTGCGTTATGCCTATAAGGCACACTCTTGTTAAATTTATATCTTAGTTTTTCTTATTTGAGTTACAATAAAAGACAGTCCCTGGACTGTGAAAATACCCAATTTACTTTGTTTTATTTTATGTATTTCATATTAAATTACTTGATCACTTTCTTTATCTTCAATTAATTATTTTTGATATTATTTTCAATTTTAATTCATGTTATTAAACTGAACTTTGATGATAACTTATATTGCTAATTTGATTTATTATTTTGACTTGAAACATTTTCCTATTAAATAATACTATTTTATTGATGCTGATATTTGAATATATTTACTGGCTAATTGCCATGTAATTGAACTTATGGAATTGGCTTGATTTACTTGAGAAAATCTTTCGTTTCACTTATTCTTTCTCCAACATATGACCGTTGAACGGCTTGCCAGGGGCAGGGAGCGTCTTACCTTCTTTAATTTCCTATCAATTCGTTAAAGCTTGCCTCAGTGGAAAAACCTAAATCTAGAGACCTCATATTTCATTTATTTACGTATATTATTTCATTTTGCTATAGGCAAGTGATAAATCATAATAAATATATTTTACGCGTATAACTGACGATCCTGCTTAAACGATTAAAACGTTACAATATAACACTTTATTTAAAACGTGTAACCTAATTATCATTTTTTATTTACTGTAACTTTTGATAGAATAAATATTTTATCAACATATAATATATCAAATCAAAGATAATTTTCTCAACTTTTAAAATGTGTCTTAAAACTTCATCTATTTCTGATCTTATTCAAAATAAACTAGAAAGAAGTAACTTGTTCGTCAAATATCTGACCTGATAATCATCGATATTTATTTTCTCAAGCATAACCGTTAAGAGAGCGCATTTTTTTATAATAGTTTTTTATATAAAAAAGGGCAAGAAAGGGAATGATTTGGTCTATTTTAAGATAAAAGTTAGGAAACGCTGTTAAAAATAGATTTTTCTGAAAAAACGTGTTTTTAAGTTGTGTAACGTCATTGAAGACTTTTGAAAATATTTTTAATGAAAAGCTGAGAAAATTTTGCATCAATTAATTAGTTTTCAAAATTTTTTCTGCAAACAGCCTTTTACATAAAAAATAAACAATTAACCAACTTTTTAAAAATTTTGAAATTTCAAGTGAGTGCCACAGACGTCACATTAACGTTTTGGGACCCAATTCAAGCGTATTGTACTTTCATTTAATATAAAGAATCGATATATAAACATTAAAATAGATTTCGAATACCCAAGGTACCTGTCACATAATTGAAAAAAAAAAATATATATATATATATACTAGCGGGGCTTTTCCCACCTGCTCGCTCCGCTCGCCAACCCCCCATATACATACTGGTTTTATTTTTTATTTTATAAATCGTAGTAAATTTAAATAATGTTTAGCAAAGTATATACTGGCATTAAAAATTTATTTTCAATTTGAGGCAACTGTTTGTAGTATTTTTATTTTTATTTATCATTTTTCAATAATTTATTTGTAATACATATTAAATTTAAAAAGTTAAAATCAAATTGAATGTAGAAAAGTATAACTGAAAATTTTTTAATGTAAGTAAAGTGTACTACTTCATTAAATAAATTGTAGACAATTGAAAATAATATTATTTTTTTACATATAAGTAGAATTAAATTGATTGATTCCCTTGAAATTTTTTTAGATAATTATGTGATACCTGGTGCGGTTGGTTTGATTAGCGTGTATGGTTTGAGGCACAGACTCAAGCTCAGTGAGAGAGTTGGAGTTTGGGACGTGGGAGGTAAGGAAAGGAAGGAAGATCTCACCGATGGTCCTAGGACTCTCACCTTTGGACTCATGCTGGATTGGGATCATAGGGGTGTAAGCAGTACTTTGCCCAGTAGCTGTAGTGTATATGTGAAAGTATACTCGCTGTAGGTCTACAAACTTTTGCAGAATTCGCGGAAAAATTTAATGGGCTTATCGGAGCACAGAGTGTCAGGTGGACAGAAGCATATCAGTGGTAGAGTCATATTGAGTTAAGCCAAAAATAAATATTATGCAATTCTTTCTTTCTCTCTCTTTCCCTTTTGGCGTGTAAGTAGCTTCCAGTCGCTTGTTCTTTTGCTCTGTGTTTCACGATCGTTTTTCTGCAACCTTTTGCCCTCAGGCGTTTTTGTTGCAGATCCTTGCATGCCCATTATTGCAAGCCGTTGGCTAAGCAATAAATCTTGCTCTAAAACGGCTTCACCATTTTATTGCAGAGGATTTTCATCTTCGTAATTTCTTGGAGGTTATGGCTATTTAAGGTTGGTTTTTCCTGGTAATTGGCTTGCCTTCTGTATTCGCATCCTGATTGGCCTAGCCTAGCTGTCGTCAGCACGTACCTTTTACATGTACTACTCCAGTACTACTCGTCTGCCAGTCCCTCTCACTGTCACTGACGTCGCTATGTTGTGATAGTATCTGCTTTCACGAGAACTGGCCCTGTGGATTTTTTAATATGTGAACTCAGGCTTGGTACTTTTTGTTTTCTGTGCACAGCTCGCAGATGGGTATTATTGCTTATCATTACTGTTGTTGCTGTTTGTTTTTTTGCTGCTGTGGATGTTTGTTGCCACTTGCTGCTGATACCTAAATCATGCAGCATCTCTTCATCAACTTTTCTGTGACGACTCAGCTTCAGTGACTCAATCGTGCTGTTCTTTGTTAAGGATTTTAGCATCGTGCCTACACTGCAAGTGTATTCTGCATAACCTCTTTTGTCTGTTTCTTTGACACCACCATCGTCAGCTGGCCTGGTTGGTTGGTCTCTTCACATATTTTTTTCGGCTAGTCCTGGCTTTTACCACTAGTGCCACCTGGGCTGTCCAAGAGTACTTCTTCATTGGATCGATAAAGCAGATGTCTGCATTTGACTGAGCCATCTACCATCTACTTGGCTAACTACACTCTGAATATCACTGCATTGGCGTCACTTTAATCGCTGCACGCGCATTTGAGTCTATCAGTGCCAAATTCAAATTTAAATTTTAATAAATTATAACTAAATTTTAATTTTATTCTTGTTTATTTAAATTATTGTTTACTAAGCTTTGCACTTTTATTCCAGACATTAGTTTATTTTTTAGTTAATTATATTTTAAGCTAACTTTTCAAATTTTATCTTTATATTTTAATTGTCATTACAAATTCTTATTGACATTTGACATTTAATGTAGTATGCGTAGTGGTCAGTCGAATAGGTCTTGTACTTTTTGTGAGCGCGTTTCCAATAAGGGTTTAAAACCAAATCTTAAATGTAACTCTTGCAATAGAGTGTATCACTTATCTTGCTTTTAGTCTCATAGGAAGATGCTGAGTCCTTCATCTGCTGCAATCGGCCGTTCCAGACTCTTCTTCACCCGCAGTTTCTTTCTTAAGCTCCACTAAATGATCCATTGACCCGTACTCTCCTGAGTCAACCAGATCACCCAAGTCTGCTCAAATTTCTTCTTATCAGGCCGTTCGATAACTAACAGACATTCTATTATGAATCACTTGAAAATTTCACTCATAAATATCATCGTTTTTCTACTAACTTTAGTCTTTTGAGAAATTAATCTTTATCTGATTCTTATTCTGCAATAGCTGTTTGTGAAACATTCTCATCTGATTTGGATAAAGATGGCATTGACTAACTCACTGGTTTTAAATTTTATCACAATGCACGCGTAGACAAGATAGGAGGTGGTGTTGAAATCTTTGTGAAAAAAAGTTTCACCCCAAAATTTTTAGCAGCCTCTGACTCAATTTACGACAATACTCTAGAGTTTTTATTCTGAAACTGTTCTGTCAAAGCTTTAATCTGCTTATTGCAGTAGTATACAGGCGTCTAGGTGCTGCTTATCCTCACTACTTCTTCTCAGTCTTCTCTGAATTTTTTCCGCTTTACCACAATGTAGTTGTAAAGGGTGACTTCAAGATGGACCTCACTGCTGATAATCATGCTTCATCTTATCTCATTGAAGCCATTCGTTCAAACTCTTTTTATCTGGTTCCTTCTGAGTCAACACATCATGTAGTCTCTAACGACCGAGTCACACATGCTTGGCTTGATTTTTTCCTCATTTGTGACTCCAGCTATCTCCTTTCTTTTTATAAACCGCAATCAAATTTTTGCTAAAGGGCATAATTGGCTTGAAATTGTCCTTCTTTTGCCTATGCCAGCTCCTATAGTATCAACGATTTTCGCTTGCTCTCTGTACCATGTTGATTCTGTCAACGCATGTTCTGTCTTTTATAAAATTTTCGAGAAATTCATTTCGAACGACCACTCTCTCCAATATCTGTCTAATTGATAAGCTTGCTGAAATCTCAAAGCTTCTTGAGCGCTTGGAGGACAGACAAATCAAGAATTTTTTGGAATTTAACAACCTACAAGACCTTTATACTTTCAATTTATATTTATTTATACTTATTTATATTTTCCAATCTAATTTTAAAGCAGTTCATAGCACGCAGACGTCTTTGGTCTCTTTTATTAATGACGTGCGTATAGGTATTGACGAAAGTTGCTGCACTTTACTTGTCTTGGTGGATTTTTCTAAAGCATTCAACCTTGTAAAGCATTGCTGATTTACTTCTCTTTAGACTAAGATCCCTAGGCTTTGATGATGGTTCTATCAGGTGTTTTTTTTTCATATCTTTTGGGAAGATCTCAGGCTACTGTGGATGATCAAGGTAACCTTTCAAGTTTTTCTTCTGTTCATTGTGGCGTTCCGTAGGGCAGTGTATTGGGTCCTCGATTGTTTAATTTATTTGTCAGTAATATCTCTAGCACTCTAAAATACTGTAAGTACCCCCTAGATACTGATGACTTATAGCTTTATTGCACAGTGCCCTGTAATCAACATAACTATGCTGTTGCTTTGATGAACAAGGACCTTTTATCCTGAGCTGCGCTGGTGATATAGGTCTTGTTGCGAACGCAAGCAAATTCTATGCTATGATGATGGGTAGCTTTACTTTCTGTTCTCGCCTTGATCTCTCTTCCTTGGATAGCAATGTTGTCCTAGGTCAAGCACTATGTCACCTCAGCCAAGAGTCTTGGCATCGTCATAAAGAATGATCTGTCTTGGTCCCCAAAAATTAATCATATTGCTAGGCAAGTCTGGGGCTCTCTGCGTCCTTTAAAATATTGCAGTCGGGCTCTCACACTCAAATTAAGAAAACCCCTTGTCGAGTCACTTATTTTTCCTATTTTTGACTATGCATGTGCTGTCTTCCATTCTCTCGATGATGAGCAAGAACTAAAGTTGACTCGCTTGCTTAATTCCTGTGTGCGTTCGTCTTCAGCAATATATTCCTTAGGAGCCACATTACCCCTTTCCGCCTTAAATTGGGTTGGCTCTCTCCTAGACGTAGACGGGAATGCTTGATTGCTGCTTTTTGTCATAAGTTGTTATAAGTTTTGTTATAAGGATTCTATCCACTGGTACTCCTCACTATCTAGCTTCTCGTTTTCATTTGGTTGACTCTTCTATGGTATATCGGCACTCTAGCCGATTACCACCTAAATTTTTTTTTAAGCTAAACTTCAAGACAGAGTCTATGCGTAAATCCTTCGCCGCCTACGCAGTTGATCTTTTGAATGATTTCCCACGTCCTTCTCTGTTACCTAATGAGCTTGAGAGCTAATCTTCAGTCTACTTCTTGAAAGAGATAGGAGTGATTGGTCGTCCGTGTGGTAGATAAGGGCTTCAGGGAGTCTATCTCCCGCCAGTATTTTATACTTATTTTCTTGTTCTTTGCCGCTTAAGATTATGCATAACTTGTTCACTTATTTTTGGCATCTTTAATATTTGAACTTGTTGATTACAGCACCAATTATAGATTTGCATTTTCTTGATTATTTTTTGATATTTAACAACAACATTAAGAATTTATTTTTCTTACTTTTTAAGTTTTTGCCTATAGTTATGCACTTTTAATTGATTTTATTATTTGTTGTATATTTAGTCTACTTATACTTTTAATTGCGACTTTTGTATTTATCTCATTTATTTGTATTATCTCATATTGCTATAGTGGCCAGTTAGAATGTTACCTTTTGGTCCATAATAAAAACTAATCTAATCTAATCTCTCGGATTTATTTTGAAGGTATCACTATAACTCGTCAATGTGATCTGAGTCGGCGTCAGCAAAAATTTTCTTGCGACGCCACTCAAGGTCATATTGGTTTTGACGAGCCAAAGTCAAGTGGTACCATAATTACTTATATTTGATATAACAATTAAAAGTCTTTATTTCCTTTAAGTTTTCACGTGTTTAAAAATTGTTACATTGATACAGATAGACTATTTCTAAAAATATTTCTTTTGAGTTTAATAACCTTTAAAATATTGAGGAAATAGATTTTATTTAAAATTTTAATTTCCATAATAGAAGCTACCCTCTATTATATCCCTTTTTAAAAAGAGCATATAATGATGTGAAAAGTATTATTCAGCTAAATCCATATTTATACGAATCATTATTAAAATACCTTAAGATTTTTTGATCAATATTTGTTTGAGTACTAGAAAAATACATTTTAAAGCCATAATTAATTTTTGGCTTCCATAAGAACATCTATAATTTTATTATGTAAAAAAAAGATACTAATTTTTTACATTTACGGATAAATGTAAATTGATATTTATATGTTTATGATTTTAAGTACACATAAAATAATTTATCAGTATATTTTACGTTTCAGTCTCTAATTACAAATATATTTTTAACAGGTTATTGGCTTTTTCACTGTCATTTTTTATTTCATATCGTCATCGGAATGAATTTAATTCTTCACGTTGGAACACATGTAGATTTACCTCCAATACCACCAAATTTTCCAACTTGTGGAGATCACCTACCACCGATAACATCTCCACTTTCAATTGATAGCTTTGATCAAGTATAATGGTAAATAAATAAGAAAATTTATGGACATCTAATCTCAATAGACTGCATTGCATAATGATGTATATAAAGTTGTAAAATACTAAAAATTTTCTTGTATATGAAACAAAACAATAATTAGTTTTTTAATTTAGAGTAATTCTTCTACGTATATTAAATAACTGCTTAAAAGTGTATGAAATCAGTCTTGAAAAATTATGAGTAAAAGAAGAGAAAAATTCTTCTAAAACAATTGTAAATATAAAAAAACATTAAATATTGTAAAAAATATATATTAATATAAAATTTTTACGTTTATAATTCATTTTTACTTGTATTTTTAATTTTGTTATAATCTACTGATATTTAATTTTGTTATAATCTACTTACTTACTTCTTAATCTTGTAAATATGACAGATTTGACTCAGTAAAACTCGATATATGCTGAATAAGATAAAAGGAAGAAAGCTAATATTACAAAAACAGAAGGAAGTTATATTCTCTAAATATAAAATAAGATAAATTAATCTATAATACTGAGGAGAACGGCGAGAACGACGTTAAATAACGCTCTCACTCTCTCTAGACGATTACGAGACGCGGAAAGCCGTCTTAGTGCAACATGTACACTGTAATCCTTGCACGAACTAACTTAAGAACAATAACCAGAGGGTCAGCGCCTAAGCGAAGATGGTAACGAGCCCAGGACTGCTGCCTCTGCCTATCGTCTATCAGCTTCTTGGTCACAGACCCAGAAAACGATGTTTCGGATATACGCGATTCGAACAATATACGGAGTCACAAGAAAGGCTATATTCGCGACGCTAGCCAAGCACAGAATGAGAGTCGCTCTTGCCCGCTCTCCTCTCAACAAAGTACAGGGAAAGAAAGACTTTTGTGCTGCTGTTATTAGAGATAAGCGGAAGTAGTGCATCCAGTCGCTCGCCACGCCATCGTTCCTTCTCGGCTATCTTGCCTGCCTACACCAACAGCTCAAGCATAGGAGAATACACGCGGGGAGAAGAGAGAGGTGGGATATCAGTACCGAGACCACCCAGCTTAAAAAAAAACACGTGATTAATCACGTGATTTATCGCGCAATCAATTAATCATGTGATTTATCATATGATAAGATAAATTACGTATTATTATCGCCCAAAAAACTACGCGATTAATCGCGAGATTAATCACGTGATTTTTTCTAAAAATATTAATGAAAAAAATTATATTCAATTTTAAGAAGCTTGTCCGATTTTCACATTTTATCGGAATTTCTTGATAGCACTCTGCAACGTGTCTTATCTTGCATGTTATTGATTTACATTGTAGTACATGAGCTACTTCTCCCGCGACATGCGCTATGTAACCTGAAGCTTTCATAACGCTCAAAGCAAATATATCCGACTGTTGTTTTGCCAAGGGTATCGAATGGATGATGAGTTGTCACTCAGTAAGGCAGCAATGATATAAGATATTTTTATACAAGGCCGCTACTTGAGTCTGCGCGTGTCTGCTAAAATAAGATATTTTTGAGTTGCATTATGCATGTTGAAGGATGTCGTGAACGTTCAATACTCTCTTGCTTGCAAATGCATATCCACTGCTAAGGTCGTATATAACAAAACGCGGGTGCTCAGTTGTTAAGAGTCGATGACCGCAAATAAATTTTTTTTCCCTTTACTTCGAGCCCAAATTGCACCATAACTTAAACATCAGCAGCATAAATCATGTTATTGTATAGTGAAGCATCTTTCATTTTTGAGGCAATTCTTTGATATATTATTGTTAACCGGTTAAAGTCACATTGTTGTTTTATTTGCACGTTCCAATAGGAGGTGATTCCATCCGAGTCAATGCATTCTCTAGCACTGTAAACGCAAGTTGTTCCGTCTTGAATCTTGATTTCATTGGTTTTCATGTTAATTATCTGTTATCATATGTGAACGGGATTCTCGATCTTAGAGGCAAATAAATAAACAGCTGTTTTTAAGGCAGCAACGTTTCGCCTGCTGGTACGCAGGCCTCTTCAGGCTT
>JAPYZE010007562.1:22-11984 GCA_030522805.1 Leptomastidea abnormis
ACAAAATGCGCCCTCAATCAGGAGCGTACCTCGAAATTGAAAATTTTTATTTTTTGAACCATATAACTACCCCTTTTTTGTGGAATTACTCATATATGTCTCGTGACTGATGTAAATTTGGGTAGTGTCGTTAGTCGCGGATAATCTCCGCTTGTATTCAACAAGGATATAGAGTCATATAGCTTTTGAGACACATCTGTATAATCCAAGCTCTGTATATAACGATTTCATAATTAGACGCAGAGAAAGTCATTAATCATACACCATAGGTATAGCTATGGTACACATATTTTTCGCGAAAGTATAAATTAATTTTTTTATATCCTTAAAAAAGTTATTAAATATAATTGAATGTAGGTATTAAAGGATAAAAAAATTAAATCAAAAATTTTGTTTATATAACAACATAGGATAAACATAAAATGTATGTATGTATGTATGTAAGGAAACATAATATATTATACATACGCGCAGCTTCCTCAGCTTTTGTTAAAGTCGATTCAAATGGAAATGGAACAGATACATATAGGAGGGAGAAGAGAATATGTTGAAAGCTTTACTATCATGAATTCAGAAGGATGTGTTGACGTAGGAGAGACATATACATACACACGTATCTACCTATATATCGAAAAGGAAACGAACCGTTTCATTCTGACTACCAGACTAGACGGCGACATTATTCATGTCGTTGAACTTGAAAAAAAGTTTTTGCGTATATAAATGTATTGAATGAAAGTGTAAATTGTTGTGTAAAGGTCTATTGTGTTTGTTGATTTTTTTTTGAGAGATTATTATTTTGAATTTGATAAATTGTGTTTTATATGAATTGAAATATTGTTTATTTGAACCATAAGGTGAAATGTAATGTTATGAAAATGTCAACATTTTTAGTTTGTGTATATATTACAAAGTTAGCTTAATTTAGCTACAAAATTGTACTCATCATATACCTACTTCTAAAAAAAAAAAATTACAAGCAAAAACAATTAAACAACAGATGATATAATAAACAATTCTAACCAGCGTAAATTTGATGTCAAGTGCAAATATGCAATCTCACCGTTGATAGTATACGAATGAGTATATAAGATTCCTTCCAACTACAAGTGTGAAATTGCAATGGGTCTGTATATAAGCTCCTCTATATATAACAATATATCCCATGTGACACGCGACCTTATAAGTTTCTGTATATACACTCTATATCATCTACAATTTACAGAAAGGACTAAACAACAGATGCAATATCTCTTGGTTTATCATCATAGGCTAATTGTTATGTGTGTATTTACAACATCTGTGTTCAATTCTAGTAGGAAACGTTGCGGATTAATTTTCAAAGTTGTGTGTTATATATCGGTCCCTAAGGGTGTGTTAAATTGATCAAGTTCAACAATAACTTGAAAGTTACAGAAAGTGTTATTGGAGAGGATAGATTTGGTAATAATGTAAGTTATATAAGCAATGGTAAATTTTGACTCGCGGATTATTGTAACAATTGTCTTGAATGCCTTGGGGGAATATAAATTCTATTTAATTTGCATGTCTATAATAATCTTAGGATATATTGTAAGCTTGGATATAATAACAAAATTTTGTAAATAAAAAAAAAATTAGCTCGTGGTATGATATAGGTATAATGATACCCCCGATTCTTATATTTTAAATTTGTCTTCATACTCAAAATATCTATCTCAGATCAAATTTGTATCTCATTACAACTTTTTTGGACATTATAACTAAAAAAAAACCTATACATAAAATTTTTATTCTTTACTTTTTTTTTTTTTACATCGTACATCTTTTAATGTATCTCTTATACAAAACACGAGAGATGACAACTCTTCGCGCTTAAAGTGCTCAAGTTTAATATGCCTCGAGTTTATCACTCGCGAGTGTCCTAAAGGATTTATTGTGTAACTTGGGTAAAATGAAAATGGCAGTAGGGGAGAGAGAGGATAGTAGGAGAGAGGTAGTGGTGGTGTTGGTGTTGGTGGTGTATAACAAGTCGACTGACACACGCGAGTTACTTGCGACGGGATATGCGCGCTTGCTAAAGTGACGTTTCATATTATCTTTCTTCTTTTTTTTTTACGCGAGAACGTTATTCGTATATTATATGAAAAACGAGCGTTTATATATATATTATGTGTATATTATATAAAACAACTGCTTCGAGAAAGTTACATTACATCTGTCAGCGAAAGAAAGGAAAAGAGAGAGAGTGAGCTTTTTTCCTTCTTTTATTTTCCTTATTGTTATTTTAATTTTTTTTTTTATTGATTGCATAATTAGTAAATTATAAAGTTAATAGCTTTAATGTAAATTACGTTGTATTTTATGTATTAAATATTTTTGTAAAAGGAGAATTTAAGTTGGTGATCAAAGAAAGTCTGTCTTATATGACTTATAAAAAAAATTTTATGCTTTATGATAAAGAGTTGTAAGAGATGAAGAATAATGTTATTAAATTCGATTTCATTATTTTGAGATATACTTATAATCTTTTTTACGCAAATACAGAATAGACTATAGATTTAAATTGAATTTTCATTTCAATATTATTTAATGACAGAATTTCACGTATGTTTTTCCACGTAAATAGGTACATAATGAAGCTTGTATAAATTAAATAGATTAAAATTGAAAATTTATAATGAGCTTGTGTATTAAATATTGCAAAGACATTTTAGTCACCTTTATTAAAATTTCAAAGTTAATTCTACTACGTTTACAACATAAATATTATTTAAAGATTTATGAATTGTATATATATATATATATATATATATACCTGTTGCTTACAGAAAATTAAAATTTACGTAGTATGCTTTTAAGTTGACATAGACATTTACTTACTTGATCTGACGTAAATTTTTTAAAAAAAGATTAAATACTTTAAATAATCATTTTATACCATATTCTACTTTATTATATTCCTTTAATAGGTCTGTTTTACTACTTATCTAAAAGATGAGAACAATGTCATGTAAGAAACCGATGTTTTCATTATCTTAAACAATAAAAAGTATTGTATTATATTAATGATGATATCATGTCAACGGAATATCAATTAGATTTATAAATATACATATTAAAAAAAAAAAAAAACACCTGATATAAATTACCAATAAAAAATTTTGAAAATTCATGACGTATATGCCACCAGCTGTTAAGTTACAAGGCTTAAAACATCTTATACTCAATATTTTTAATGTTTTTTGGACTTTTAGTGAACTTTCGTACCATTCATTCATGTATCTAAATATTTGAATAATACAGAATTATTACATTTTAAATTTATATGTTATGTTTTTTTATTTCATAATATTTAAAAATTAACTTACGTGCTTTCAAATAATTCAAAACTGTGATCTATCAATTTTTGACCAGCCCAACTATAAAAAAATAAATGAACTTGAATACCACCTAACATCATGCTGTGTCTCATGAATTGCAAATGATCGTTTAGATTTATCATCACCTGTATAAATATAGAATAAAATTTTAAGTAATTACCTATTATATAGAACTATTAATTAATGATTGATTTTATACTTACCAAAATTGAGGTGATGCTAAGAGAAAATAAATTAATTCCAATTAAAAAAAAGAATAGCAAACTGAATGATGATTCTAGAATGTCTGTGAAACTGAAAATATATAATTTTTTTTTTTTTGTAATTAAATGTTATTATATATTTTGATGTTAGTTTACGAATTTTTAATAATTATACACTTGTAATAAACTTAACTCTAAAATTTTTTGATGCATCTTAATTATTTCAATAAGCAAATCATATTCCACATCGTTATTTAATTTATTAACACCACCACGACGACCACATTTGGTAAAAATTTTTAAACGATACCTAAATTTATTAAATTTAAAGAAAAATAAATTTTAAATCTTAAATTTCAAATTATTTTTAAAAAATTATTCGACTTACTTAAGAATAGCAAATAATGCTAAACAATGTTCTATGCAGACTGATATTGTTGTGTCAATTGAACCAATGATAAAAGCCATCAAAACACTAACAACCACTTCATAAACGTAAATTTGATTGTAATAAATTTCCTTGTCCACAAAAAATTCACCGTTAAGTACGAACATTCTTGGTTCTGTTTCATTTGTATGTTTCAATTTATCAAGTGTAGTAGATGTGATTGGTAATGTTGTAAATGAGCCACAAGCTGAAAACATGTATCCTGAAATTATAAAATAAAAAATAATCAGAATTTGTTTTTAAATTTTGAAAATTTAATTTTATAATGTAGGTACATACCCATGTAAAGTAGAGTAATTAATCTTCCTCTTTCTGAATAGTTAACCAGTATGTTACGTTCGTTTTTGTCAACTATTTTATCCCAGTTAATTACTATGTTATCAAAAACTGTTTGCATCTAAAAATATTTAACTATTTTTTTGACAAAACTAAGAAAATAATGTATATCCTCAAATATTTTTTAAAATTAATCAAAATCACAACTCAAATAAGTATTTTAAAAATATGTAATGCAATATTACAAAAAAAGAATTTATTTTTCAAATGCAGTAAAAATTAAATTTAAAACTTTTTTTTTTTTCTCAAACCTTATCCATAGTCAAAGAGATCGTAAGATATTTTGAAACAACAGCACCCATAAAAAGTAAAGCAGCAACATGCTCGAACAATCTTTCAATATCTTTGTAATGCATAAAAACACTAATTATCTGAAACAAAATATTTCCAAACAATTTACAAACACTACCACGACTTTCTTCCATAATTATTTCCATCATAAAATTAATTTAAACTTAATTTTTATTTTCTTTTTAAGTTGAAATCAAAAGCAAAAAAAGAAACACTATATACGATAGCAACAATAACTGACTTGGGGTAGTAACATGAAAATGAAGAAAAAACCAACGACGATACGTTTCCAAGATTTTGTTCCCTGATTTTGATACGGCCACAGGCCTAAGAGTTCCATGCAGGCTTTATTAATGTTAAAATAACGTCCGTCGTAGATTTCCATCATCGTAGCTCTCTTTTCTTATTTTCTTATATCTGATCAGTTATGGCTGATATATATACTATACGTTTCTGCATTGAGTCATGTCAAGTTTTACGCAAAACTCCAAGTCGAGTGTTATATTAATTATTTAAACAATACATCCATATGTGTGTATGTGTGATTTCTTTACATGGGTTAAAATAAAATTAAGCGGAACACGACCGCAATATATTACGCATTTGATATTTGAATTAATAATCGAGATTCTCAAGAGAGAGAGAGAGACTTGAATATTGTGAATTTGCGGTTTTTGGGGGGGAGAGGGGTTGGAAATTCAACAATTTATTTTTTTTCTTCTTCTTCTTCTTGAAATTCAACCCCTTTTTTTATGGTAATAGCTTAATACGTCATTCTATATAACCATTGGTTTTTAGAAAGAAACGTGATATTAGTTATATTTTTAGTAAAATAGTTGTTTTTCAACGAACAGAATATAATTTTTTTATAATAAAAAAAAAAAAAAAATAATTGGTTTACAGTATATCAGTAATTTAATACTCACAATTTTTATTAATAAAATACAATAAAATAAAAAAAAAAATTGGATTCAATACTGAATGTTTTGAAATATAGAAAGAAATTAGGTACTCGTATAAAATAACTCATTTCAATTGAATCTCAATTCAACCATTTTTGCGTATAACCGCGAGTAATTTGAGATAATCAAATTTTGCCTATATCTTTCACTCGCATCTCACTTATCCACCTATACATCAATTAACAATTATCCAATTTCAAGGATATTAGGCTGCTAACCGAATATGTCAATGTCAGTATCATTGCCATTCCTTCATTCTCTCTCTCTCTCTCTTTCTTCTTATCCATCAACAAAGTGCACAGATAATAAAAAAAAATCGATTTTTTATTCTACGTAGTCTTCGATGTAAAAAAACAAGGGCAAAAAAATATACGGGGTGTGCCATGGTATATTATCGTCAACAAGACCGTTATAAAGAAGATCGATAATATGAGAGTGAGGCTGAACATTTGACTTGCATGCTTGTAGGTATGCAACAACGTATAGGCGTAGGTAGTAGGTATATTTTAAAGTGTCGCGGAAATAATCCTTGTTCTTTTATCGGTATTGTGAAATTCTAGAAGCTATGGGGGAGCGAAGGGGGATGTAGTGTGAAAGCTGATATTGCATGCGATTGGTATTTTGTGATGTATATATAGGTTCACTTGTAAATCCGCACTTGTTATATACGTATACTTGCATGAAACTTAAAATTTAAGTACATGTGACTTATGTGAGATGATTTTTGTGTAATTACATTTTAATTTATTATTTTTATATTAAAATATATAGGCTTTTAGCTGTTATTTATCATACTTGTGTTATAATATGTTAAAAGCATGCATTTATCAAAAAGTATCGTATATTTTGTGAAACTCTATTAAATACAAGATAATTTAATTTTAATACAATTTTTTAATATAAATTTACAAAAATATACATCAGTCAATTGATTAAAATTTAAGTTAACATTAATTTTAAAATATAAAACAAAATATTTAAAATATAAATTGTTTAAAATCAAACTTTAACGAATTCATTTTATCGTTTAATTACTTTTTAAAACTCGATCATATTCAATAATTTTATTAAAAATCAATCAATTGCAGTCAATCAATTACTCAGACATCAATTTTTTAACAAAATAATAAAATTTCAAAAGCTTTGCTTATCCTTCGCAAGCATAAAATTTTTGTATAATTTTTTTCTTTTTCTTTCTGCATTTGTAGCTTGTTTTATAAAAGAGAAGACTATAATACATACTGGATGTATCTGTGTGTATAGCTGGTGATGTTAAAGGATAGGAAGTGGGGGGGGGGATAAAAAGCTCAGCAAGTTTTCCTGCTCGTAAATTTATACCCACGTGAAGAAAGCCCAGCTTTAAATTTATGGTCTCTTTTTAATTACCCCGTGTAGTACAGTATTTAAAAAAAAAAAAAAAAAAAAAAAAAAGTATACAAAAAACAGTAAATAGAGACATTGTTTATGTTTTTCGTGGAAAATAACAACAACAACAAAAAAAAAATGTAAACAGAGGTAACAATAGAGATTATTTTTTGTCGTTTTTTATGTTGTTTATTTCTTTTCCTAGAAATTATTATAATTAAATTCTATGAAGATTGACAAAGTGCGTTATAATAGAGTAATAAAACTATCTACTTTTTTACAACATTTTTTTTTTCCTTTCTCTATTTACGTAAAAGTTTTAATAATGGGAAGAAAAAAAATTATCAATAAAAATACTAAATATAAAATCCAAAGTTCTCGAAACGAAGTTTAATAAAATCAACAATAAAATATTTTCAAAGTTTGTTTATCGAAGGATGTTTATGTCAACACGTGGATACGATAATTACTGGTAGTATATATTCGATTAAATTGCATAGAAGAAAGATAGAGTATAAGGTAAAACTTGAAATTAGGAAAACATTGTAATTACAAGTTTCACGTTATTCTCAATTGATGTCTTAACGATTTTATTTTTATTTTTTTTTTAAATCTCTTAACTTTGATAAACTTCCGGAAGATTATCAACTTTGAATCTTAATTGTTTTACTTCGGAGTACAATTTTCCAACTGTACTTTCGCTATATACTAATGTAAAGACTAACTTTCAAATTTTCAATAAATTTTATATCAATATTCTTTATTTTAAATAATAATAATAAAATTAAACCTTAGCTACAGATCAGTTTATTGTTCACTGATCCGAACAACTCATAAATTTTCACTTGATTGATAATTCATTCCTTACGGCGAATATAATCGATGTATACATTGATTTTTTACACAGCTCCACTATTACTTTGATATCTGAAAGTAAAAAAAAAAAATAAAGAAAACTTACAATAGAGCTCATTGATTTGGATTAAATATAGTTATAAAATCAATGATGTTGATTTGCTTGATTATTCGCCAATTAATCATTGCGACTATTTCTTTTATTTCTTGATCTTTCTTTGACTTTTACCAAATTAAACCTTTTCAATTTCGGCATTTTCCTGTTCATCGAAACGACGTATTTAGAAACGTTAAACACCACTTCTTTTCCCCCCTTTGACTTTTCACCACAAGAATCTCTCTATATTTCTGCTTTCATGATCCTGAATTGATTTCCATTATCGACAAGCAATAAACGTCACTTATACCCATATACGTACTTAAATACCTTTCATCCTTACACAATTACGTTATTCCATGAAAGTAGAGAAAAATTCAGGTAAAAATATTCTTTACTATATACGGTAGCCAAGCGGAAAATTAGAGAGCTTGCATTATATATTGGCATTAAATTATTTAACGAAATTTTTGCTTTGAATTAAAAAGTAGATATCATCTATATATAATATCGAAAATATATTGGTATCCCATTGGGATGAAAAGGTTGTCGCTGTATAAGAGGGAGATTTAAATGTATATATGTACATTATAGTCTTTGAATTGTAAATGTCAAAAGCTTTAGAATTGCTAAGCTGTGGGTAATAGAGCTTGCACATTGACAGGTTGTGTGTATATTTAAAGTCCAAAGCGAAACTTATGTTCTGCTTTCTAGTTGGAAACTATAGGATCGTTGATACATCTCTCTATGTATGTACTGACAAGTTATTTTATTGGAGTTTGAAAGTTAAGTTAAAACACGTTACACATAGATACCACTGTATAGATATGTATACCTATGTATATTTCGTTAAATTCGTTTGAAAAACGCTTTAAGGTAAAAACTTAATTAAAAATATCAAGTCTTCACGTTTTCAAAGTGTGTTTTATTAGGGGGCTATTTCTGGCATACCGTGTGTTTAATTTTCTATTTAACTTTTTTCAAGTTAATAGCTCGAGTCAATTATAAATTTTTTTTCTTCTTTATCTTTTTTTTTCTCGCCTTTCTTTTATATTTCTCATTTTCAATTAGTTTTCTTTTATATATCCTGCAAGAAATCCGCAATTTTTTTGTGTAAGACTTTATTAAGAAATACGTTTATACAGAGAAAAATACAAGTTCTCTAATTCTTTTATTTGTGTTTAAAAAAAAAAGTTATTTTCAATTATAAAAATGAACTTTTTTTAACAGATTGTATTGGATGTAAACTATGTTTCTTTTTTTTTTTTTTATTAAAAATCGTAAGCATAATTAATTTTCATACAAAGTTTATTAGATAGTTTAAAACTTTATTGGAATTTATAATTATATTATATCTCCCAAACGAAAACTAATTGCGTTGAAAAATTTCATTTTTTAATCCCGACAAAAAAATTATGAAAATACAACGAAGGTATACCTATAATGCGCTCAAGCTTTGAAAATGAAAGTGAACTTTTTCTTTTTTTTTTTTTAAAGAACGCCTAGTCTCATCGTCTTCTTTTTATATGCAACAGAGAAAAAAAAAGATATAAGAAAAAAAAAATCGATTTCACCTTCAATCTAGTTACTGAGAAAACATGTCACGTTCTTTTTAACTAATAATAATCTTTTGCATGTTTGGCACTGTGAAAACACAAATCTCTGACGCAATACATTTTTGTAGTCTATATAAGATAAGCTTAAAAAGCTATAATAATTTTCATACTCACTATAATACTTTACAAAAAATCGATATATTTCATCACCAATAATTCAAAATTAAAAAAAAAACACCACAAAAGTTGTATTTTCATACCATCTTACACCTATTCTATATCAATTCTATTTTTAAAAATCAAATAACATTTAAAAACATTACCTTCGTTATATATATATAGAGAGAGAGAGAGAGAGAGAGAGAGAGAGCTTGCAGAGCTTATATCTAAACCGACAAAGTTAGCTCAAAACTCCAGTGAGCTTTCGAACTCTTGAAACTTGAAGAGCTTTTGTAAACATCAATAGTCCGCAAGCAACAAGTATATATACCGCCTAGCCATGTCGATTGCATCGATCGATAAAACCATAGTAAATGTGTGCGATACCGAACGGAGCTTGAAATTTATCTGACTGTCGAGGGGCTTGTGCGTTTAAAATACACACACACACACACACCAAAGCTCAACAGTGTCTCTCTTGAATGCAATAGATATAAATGCTCACTTCACGAGAGCTTTTTCTCCGTTGTTGAAAAAAAAAGGAAGAAAGGAAGGAAAGAGTTTTTTTAGTTTTTATTCTTCGCACGTGGTGTACTTTTCTTAAACTTTAAAACCCAAGAGCCATGATCTTCTGACTGTGAAATTGTTTTGTTTCTCTTTTGATGAAAAGTTTTTAAAAGAGAAAGAAAAGAAAAAAGAAAGGACTTGTCTTGCTTAGCGCGTCCTCCTGCCTTCAATTTCACGTCTCGAGGGGTATATCTATCTGTTCAGTAAGAGAAACCTGCTGCTACTGCAACTATACTGCATGGTTTTATGCGTCTTGCTTTGGAATATTAATGAGTTTCTCACTTTTTACTTTCTGACCTTCGTTGTTGGATTTCTTTTGTGTCTGTGTGATCCAGGTATTTTTAGTAAGAGAAAATATATGTATCTTTATTTGGTATAGGTTTAAACAGTTTTTTTATAAAAGAAAATTTTGCTAACGTTAAAGGTAAAAAAAAAAATAGAATATTTTTCTGCATTGAGAGCTTTTATCGAATATTTTATACAAAAAATTTAAAAATTTTATTTTCAAATTTTACTAATTAGAATATTTTATTTGCATTACCTAATTTTATACCATTACCATAAAATAAATGACTAATTAGTTTTTATCAATACATCAAATATAATCAAAAGAGGTCTCAAAAAAAGAAAAAAAAGTTTTAAAAAATAACGATGGTCAATTAAACGCAAACACTCTCAATCACTATTTTATCAGCAGTCACATTTCAAATGAATCAGATTCAAAAAGAAACAGCTTAACCAAACTAACTATAAATAACATTTCCTTTCATAGACAAATCAGCATTGACTCAATCAGTTTTATCAAAGTTCACTCATCATCAACCAACCACACGTATATACCTACACGCATTACCCGTGAAAGCAGCTTTCGTTTAATCCACCCAGCGCTTGTGGGTTTTCGATTTCCCTTGCCCCCCTTTTTATTTTCTTCTTTAAAACCAACCTTGTTTTTTTTCTAATCTATACCGTTTGAAAATAAATCGAACTGCACTTGAAGATAGCTGAATAAAAACGTCGTTGCTATTTTTATTTACTTGTTTATTTATCTCTCTATTTTTTTTTTTTTTTTTTTTATTAAATATATTTTTTTGTTATTTCATTTTGTGTTTTTTTAATTACTTTATTCTCTCCTATGTTTCTTATTTCTCTGTTTGAGAGATAGATATGCATTTTTGCTTTGAAATAAATTTTCCTTGGATTCTTAGCGTTTTTTATAATATATATCTATATTCCTCTTTTGCAGCTGAAGAAATACTTGTTAAAGCTTTGATTCGAAGGAATAATATTTGGATTTTCCGGCATATTTTACATATTTCAAATTATAATGCAGATGATACAAATAAATAAAATATTTGCAAGTTGAGCTTGCAACTGAGCTTTTTTTACATAACTACTTGTGTATTTATAATATTTGAAAAATCCAATGACATATAAATATTTATGATATCATTTATTTCATATTATCAAAAACCTTTGTTGCTTAAAGAACAGGAAGAATAAAATAAAAAAGGGTTAGACACTGATGATGGGTTGATATGTCTATACGTTAATCTACGTAACTCGTTCTTGACACGCGTAAGGAGCTTGACTTTTTTTTTATCCCAAGAAAGAAAAAAAAAGTCAGGAATAAATAGAGAAAGAAAAAAAAAATGAACGAGCAGCAGTCCGGGAGGGCTTTCTTGTTAATTGTTTGATCGGCTAACCGGGGGTGCGTCCTCGTACGTCTGTCATGGCAAATTACAGCTCACGTGATGATGTACG
>JAPYZE010007572.1:0-12965 GCA_030522805.1 Leptomastidea abnormis
AAATTAAAAATGTTAAATATTTTAATTCATCATATTGATTTTATATTTCTTTTTTCTTAAAGAAATAATATACTAAAATTTTAAAAATAATTAATTTTGCTTTTCGAAATTCTTTGAGAAAGCATTCTGCTAATGCAGTTAGCAGCGGTTTTTTGTTTTGGTATATGACAGTAGATTCCAGTACCAAAAATTTGAAGAGCTAAATTTTCAAAATTTTTCTTGTGCCACAATTCATATGGATTCTTTCCTGGTACGCTGCTCTTCTCAGTTCTGTTAAGTATGTACACTGCAGTGTGTGTGGCTTCTGCCCACTTTTCAAAACCTAGACCACGTGCATGTAACATACTACTTGCAGCTTTTACCGCTCTACGGTTTTCTCTTTCAATAGCACCGTTCTGCTTCTGGGCAATAAGAAACACTTTTTTCATGTTCTACACCATTTTCTTGCATAATACACTGGACTTGTTTGTTTATAAACTCTAGTCCATTGTCAGTCCTGAACCTTTTCATTTTTATGCCAAACTGGTTATGCACTGCATTGAAAAAAGCCTTAATACACTCTGGTGCTTCTGATTTTTGTTTAAGGAAATAAACAAACTTATAATGTGTATAGTCATCCTTTATTAACAAAAAATACTTTTAACCTCCCTCTGTTTGATGATCCATAGGGCCACAAAGATCCGCGTGCACCAATTCACCAGGTTCGCGGGTAAAAGATTCACTTTGCACAAAAGACCTTCTAGTCATTTTACCCAGCACAAAACCTTTGCACGGTTGGTCTACTTTAGGTAGAGAGTTTATTTTCCAGTTTTTGAGCACTGTTTTTACTTGGTTTACATTTTGATGTACAAGTCTCTCATGCGAAGTCTGCAAATTTTCAGCATGGGAGCTGCATGCCTCAGCTTTCTCCATTGAAGCATCAGGCAGTTCTGGATCATATTTTTTAAGCACTTTAAACATCATACGAAAAAGTTTTCCTCGTCTTTCTTCCACTGCTTTTGTGTCTTCTGACTTTTTCAAATAACACTTATTATTATCTGAATACAAACACATCCCTTTGTCTAAAGCTGCAGATAGAGAAAACAAGTTATACTTTAGTTGAGGCACATACAATACTTTAGTCAAGTAATTTTTTATGCAATTTGAACCATCGAATGTGCTTATATCTATCTTTCCTTTACCAACTGCATAAACAACAGCACCATTGCCCACCTTGACACGAACTTTGGTTTCTAACTCCTTATAGTTGACATAGTAATTGTTTACAGGTGACATATGTTTTCTTGCTCCAGAATCCAAATACCACTCACGCGTTGAATCACAGCTTACTGCTAAGGCTACTGTTTCAACTACAAAAGCTGAACCTCTATTTTGATTATTATCACTTGAACTCTGCTTTTCCTTTATTTTAACTCTGCAGTCTCTTTTCCAATGTCCAAACTTGCCACATTTGAAGCCACATTTACCTGGCTTCTTACTTTATTGATTTGCCTTGGCTTCCTTTTTGTCTTCTGTTGATGCTGCTGCGAAAACCTGTTGAACGTGTTCATTCTGTGACTTAAATTGCATTTCTTCAATTAACAATCTAGACTTCAAATCACTTAAAGTTCTTTTGTCTGCTCCAGTCGACTCCCATGCAGTTTGAAAATTCATGTAGCTAGAAGGCAGAGTCATAATAATTTTAGTTATAATCATATCGTCAGATACATTTTCACCCACTAGCTTTAGTCTATGTGCCAGACCTTTGACCTTTGCAATATGCACTGACAAAGTATCTGACGAGACTTTGTTCAGCATATACCACTGCTGCAACAAAAGATGCTTTGGAGTTTTATTCTTGCTTTCATATACATCATGAGGCTTGTCCCACGTTTCCTTTGCAGACTTACAGTTAATAATGTGCAGGACAACTTGCTCACTGACTGTTGTAGCTATTAATCTTTGTACAATACCATCACGTTTGACCCATTCTTTCAAATTTTTCGGATGAGCTCGTATGTACAACATCTGCTGCCACACCTGCAACTAGCGTAGGCTTAGAAGTAGTTTCATCTACTATATCCAAGGTATCACTGAAAAGAATTAAAACGTTGGCTTGGAATTTCCACGTTGCCTAATTCTCCACTTCTCAAAGTTTTTTTATTCTCGTAAAATCGTTATCCATTGTGTTACTTACACTTTTCCTCTGCGAGGGGGCTTTAACCTCAAAAACGATCTCGATAGAAATACCTTTAGTAGAAACAAAACTTTCAATAGTCTCTTAAAAATAACGCACGTTAAGGGTGTCTGGGCTCATAATCTGTTAAATATTTATACCCGTACGTTATTAAAAGGTTTTATGCACAATAAAACACAGTCAATCCTTTAGTTTAAGTGAAAGCATTTTATTCTTAGAAAAAGTAAAAATCGTTAGAGAAAAAGCGACAAAAATACAAGTATAAAACATCAAGTAAGAGACGTTTTCTACTTGTCTAAAACCATACATATGTACACGTAGAAAACTATTTAAACATACAAAATAATCATAGCATTAAACTTAAAATATATTTGTTTATCAAATATGTCCATCCAACTAGCAATTTAAATTATTCTTTATAATTAAAACTTAATTACAACAAATATAATAAATCATAAAAAATTGATACACAGGCTCAAGCTTATTACTAAAATTTATTACACATTACATGACAAGAGACTCATATATTCTTCATACTCAATTTTTAGCATTACCAATTTTGAATCTCTCTATATATAGAGAGTAATTATAATAATTAATAAAAAGTAATGATTCTAAAAGATTTAATTCTCAAAACCATCAATTTATATGAAAAAATTGCTGCTAACTGCATTAGCAGAATGCTTTCTCAAAGAATTTCGAAAAACAAAATTAATTATATAAAAATCTCAATATTTTACTTCTTAAAAAAAGAAAAAATCTAAAAACAATATGATTAATTAAAATATTTAATATTTTTCATTTGTTTCCAGAAGCACTTAAATAAAGTACTTTTTGATCTAAAACATCCTTAATAAGATCTGATTAACAAAATTCATTAATTTACATACGATATTAGTAAAAAGCGACCCAGAAAACAATGAAAACAATATGTACTTCCAAAAATAGAAATTTTTTAAAAAAACTCTTAAATAAGGTACTTACTTGATCAAAAACACCCTTAACAAGGTCCACCTAACGAAATTTCTTAATTTTGATGTAATATTCGAAAAAAGCCACCCAGACAACCATAGAAACGATATAAAACTCAAAAAATAATAATTTTTTTAAAAAGCACTTACGTGAGGTATTTTTTTTTATCAAAAACATCTTTTATAAGGTCCAGTTTACGAAATTAATTAATTTTAATATAACATATATAAAGAATAACCCAGGAAACCATAAAAACGATATCAAACTCAAAACATAAAAATTTGTAAAAAAACACTTAAATAAGGGTCTTTTAATTTTTTATTTCAAGAAATATTTCTGAGTTAAATTGCTCAAATAAAATCAAAATTATTTCCAAAAATATTGCAAAAAAATTTTAACAAGGTTTTTTGGAAGGTTTCAAACTTCTTAAAAAGTTACATTCAAATATTGTCACAATTTTGCAAGAATATTTCGTGTAAGTTTCTTTAAAATCTTACATTAATATTTCATCAAATCTTTCATAAAAGGATTGTGCAAGTTTCATTAAAGACATGTAAACCTATCAAATAACTTTTCAAAATACTCATATGATTATTTCAAGAAATATATATATATATAAAAGGTGTCTAAAACAAAACAAAAATTGTTTTAAAAAAACTTGTAAAATATTTTAGAATATTTTAGCAGTATTTTATAAAAATTCAAAATTCCTTTTGAAATTAAATCTTGCGACCGTATAAATGACCGTCGCAAGAATATTTGGTGAGCCTCTTACAAGTTTTTGTAGCGCTATCACCGAGCCTCTCTTAAGTTTTTGTAACGCTATCACCGAGCCTCTTATTCGAGCCTTGTAGAAGTATTATAGTTTTGGGAGGGGGAGTTTGCGACGGTATAAATGACCGTCGCAAAAATATTTAGTTAGTCATGATTTGTATAGAAACGACCGGTTCTCAAAGTCGTTTTCATGCCCGGTCGTTCCTATGATAGAAACGACCGGCTCTAGAAATCGATAGATGCGCCGTGGTCTAAAAGCGATTTCTGGAGCATGGCATTCCTATGAAAAAAGAGTAGTCGATCGTAATGCTATAGGAAGTTATCGACTTATAATAATAGTAGAGTACCTTATCAAGTATAGATGGTGCTCGTCATGACAATAGTCGAATAGAGTTGGAATCACGTGATATGAGTGGGAAGTTGTATTGGATTACTATTGGTTGATTTCAAGCGGTAGTGTTAGACCGCGCGTTCGAGAACTTTCTTATATGTTTCAGGTACTGAGTGGAGCAGAGGGAGAATCGGCGGGTTGAGCGACCGAGGTTAGCTGCTTGCGAGAACGGCGTGATCAATTATTATCTCGTTTGGAAATTCGAAGTAAAGAACTCTCGTACGGAGTCGAAGTGAGAGAAGACTCTTAGTCGGAATCGGAGATAGAGATTGGATTCTGGTGTGAGTCTCTGGCTGGACAGGATGGTCTGCTGGAATACGAATCGTGGTGTGCAGAAGGGCAGTGTATAAGCCTGGATCAGTGTTTGATCAACTTCGATTGTTTGAATAGCCTTTTTAATAATTAATTCTTGGTATTATTTTCATTTTGATTATTCGAGACAAGAGAGTCGCGTGCAAACGCTTGATTCTTAGGACAATATTTCGAGACATAAATTGTTAAAGAATATTTGAGGTTAAGTACTCAGTCGAGACAAGTAGAGATAAGCCGGTGTATATATTATTTATTATTGAATATATTTTTATTGTTATTTAATTGATTTGTTATTATTTAAAGAATACCGGTTGAGATAAGCCGGTGTATATATTATTTATTATTGAATATATTTTTATTGTTATTTAATTGATTTGTTATTATTTAAAGAATACCGGTTTATTTCTGCATGTTTGTAATTGATTATGTTGTCTTGAAAATTGTATTGTCGATTGGAGCTCAGAAGACGTCATCGTTGGGTCGTAATTTCCAACAACAACAAAGAATCTACGAGAGTAAGTAAGCGAGTTATAAAGTTAAGATAAAGTAAGATGTTTGAGTTTGATATTTGATAGAATTAAAGCAGCTTAGTATTTTATTATTAGATGTGGTGTAAAGGATCACATCACAATCTACATTAAAGTAGTATTTAAAAGATGATTTATTGGCTACAATTTTCACAAGTCTCATTACGTGTTTACTTTTTGTAAATAGTCAATTTGAATATTTTTGCAATCTTACAAAATATTTGGAATTTTTTTTAAATGTTCATTGTTGTACATAACGACATTTTTTTCTAAAAAAATTATGCAATTTTTATGTTAAGTTATTTAAAAATTTTCTCGAACATATAAAACAAAATTGTAAAGAAATGCCTTCTGAAGCTTTACAAATATTTTAACAAAGATTTTTGACTTCTGTCAAAATATTGTAATAATAAAATTGATAAGCTTTTTCAAAATATTAAAATAACCCTTGAAAGAACTTATCTAAATAAAGAGATACTGTAAAATAAATAAAAATATTTTTACAACCTTGCGAAAATATCTTGTTATAAATATATTGTCGAATACGATGCCGAACTTTGCTTGTCGGTACGTGGTACCTAACGGTCGGTAGAGCGTCGTAGGCGCTTAATACTGTAGAGTGATTTGCTAATTAGCCTTTGCGCGAGATCGAACTTAAAAGAGGCGATTAAAAAACTTAAAAACTTAAAATATAAATAAACAATAACCTTAACGGTCAATAACTTATCAAATAGTGTACAATTTGTTATAAACATGTAAAATAAAAAAAACACCCGAGCAGTCAATAACCAGACAGGCAGAGTCAATTTTGTTATGAATAAATAAACGCCCACCCAAGCAGTCAATAACCGAGCAAACAAGGCGCTATTTGACATTAATAAAAAACCTATCTAGTACTCAATAATCAAAAATGTAGGGCGTAAACTGTTCTAAATAAAGAGCCCCAAGCGGTCATTAAGTTAGGAGTCAAGGTGTATATTTTTATAAATAAAAAGTCTAGATCCCAAGCAAAAAATATTCAAAGAGCCAGGGCAGTTATTGTTTAAATAAAATGCCTATTTTCGGAGCAATCGATAATCAAAGAGCCAGAGCAGTTATTGTTTAAATAAAATGCCTATTCCAAAAAAAATCGATAATCAAAGAACCAGAGGTTATATTGTTTGAATAAAATTTTATCCCTAAAACAATCGATAACTAAAGAGCCAGGCCGTATCTCTCTATATTATAAAAAAAAATTCTGACGCAGTCGCTGTCAAAAAAAAACGCTTTTCCTCAATTTTTTGGCTGCTCCTCAATTTTCGAGGATTAGGTTTTGTTACCCTTATTCTGAAAAGTCGGAAATTTTGATCATTAATTTTCGAAATTTGGTTATTAACGTTATTATATCCAAAAATTCTAAGATATTGTTTCTAAATTTTCGAAGATTTGGTCATTATTGCCTTTATATCTAAAAATTCAGAATTGTTGCCATATATTTAAAAATTCGTATATTTGGTTAACAATGTATTTATATGCAATAAGTCAAAGATGTTAATATTAACGTTTTTAACAATTAATCGTAGTTTTAAATCTTTGATTTTTGAAGATATAGTCAAATAAAAAAAATATGTTATCACTCATCAATTATAATCGATAATATAGATAACCTATATTTAATTAGATCGAAGAGAACGCGGTGTTAAATATTTTGCAAATGATTAAGTAATTTTGTGAAATGTAAACTGCTTGAAGCTTCGCTATTTTTTAAAATAATAAATAAAAACTGACTTTTAGACAATAAAGTGTGATTACATCATCTTGGCTGTAGATCATTGTATTAATTGTATTGTATTAAACTAGAACTTTTTTAAAATTTATTGTATTTAATCTTTATATTTGTATATATTTAATTTTGATTTTGATACCTGTTTTCTATTATTTTTATTAATTATTTTTGATCTGACATTTAATTTTGACATTTGATCTGTGATTTTCATCATTTCATATTCATTTTGACAATAATTTATATACTCTTCTTCATATTTTATATATTCTTCTAAAGCATTGTTATTAGCCATTGTTAATTGAAAATTTTTTCTATTATTTATTTTTTAGTAATACATATAATTTATAGGTTATCAAGTTGTTTTAAAATAATTAGATCGCTATAGCGCCGCCACATTTTTTTCTGTAAATACTGTATGCGGAATATATGCATATACAACATACAAATTTTAAATATATTTACAATCATATTTTCAAAAATATCGCTCACTTCATATCTTACTTTTACTTTTTCTCACTGTTTTGTTTTTAGGTACTGTGACGTTTAGGCTTGGTAGGCATTAAAATCATATAAAAAACAATTATTCTTTTTATTTAAAACATAATTATTTAAAAGCGCTTGAAATATAAAAAGAGTTAGCAATGCGTTTATGTGTGCTTAACACACAGTAGATAGCGTGTGTTGTCGCACATGAAAGTAAGAGAGATAGAAATAAAAGACGCACTAACACTTGCGCGTATGTATATAGAATCATATATGTAAGTCTGACTACTGTGCAGTGGGTATAGTAGGTGAGCGCGTGGGGGTATCATACCTGAGTGCGGAGCGAAGCATCGCACAAAGCAATCAGATATATTGGCGCATGTAAAACTTACGTTTTCGAGTTAAAACATTTTCTTTTAATTAACATAACTATTGTAATTATGAATCTTTATACGTGTAATTTTGTATGCTATTTTATAACAATATTAAGATGCTGTATGTTAAGTCCGAAATCAAACCGATTAGTTAATAATTAGTAAATAATAAAAATCATCAAAATCATTGTTTCAAGTCAAAGCGTTCGCTGTCTCTTTCTACGACCACGTGATCAGCGTCGCGGTGGCTTAATCAAGAGAGCTCGTCGAGCTTAGAGCAGCGGAGCGGGCCAGCAGTTCAGTCTGGAGTGCCAGCGGGTTTGGTCGCATTTCTGTTGCCATCCCGTTAACTCGGGCTGACTCGCTCCCCAGGTCTCGAAGCTCTCGACAACCAACACATTGTAACATTCTTTGCCTTCGTGGCAACTGCTAACTTAATTATGAATAATAACGAGCCTTTGGCTCATTTAAAATACAAATGGATAATTGTTATTATTGTTTCTTTCTTGTAAATTGTGTTGTCGAGAACAGACCATTCTTTCCACCTTGTGAGTTGGCCGCGGCAGTGCGTCTGGCGGTCAATGGAGAGGTTTTCTTTCCTTACAAAAACTCTTGAGTATACTGTAGCATTGAGTCTGGCAGTACGTGGAAAGTTTCCTATCTCTCCAATTTCCTTACACTTTCTTTTTGTGGGCCTGGACACAATACACTGTGTACCCATAACCTGAGGATAGGCATTGCTAAAAATGCAGGCTAGGCAATATCACTCATCACCAATACATAAAATAAATTATAGCGTAAAAACGCTTTTATTTTTCTTGTGTTGGCGAGTGATTTATATCAATCAACTATATATTTTCTTGTCATTATTATTAAAATTAAATTAATTTTATTTTTTTTTTATATAAAGCTTGCGAACTTTACAGTACATGTATACACAGTACGTTTTAGATCTAAACTCTTATTCTACCAACGAAAATTACGTTCTTTGAGTATAAAATCAAGAGTATAAAATAAAGAGTCAACAAATAAAATAATAGTGTTAATTTAAGTACAAAATTTGTTAAAAAATAAAAAAAATTATTTCAAAACTAAAATAGAATTTAAAAATTTCAGAAAAAAATGATGTTGCATGTACATATGTGTAAGTGTATGTATATGAAAGTGCAGATGTACGTTTAAATGTGGAGATAGAAATAACCATGAACTTAGTTTAAATAGATGAAAACAGAAACTTAAAAAAATAAAAAAATACTTCAGAAAATAAGATTTGGCAAAGTACAAATTATTAATTATATAATACTTAATAAATAAGACAAAAAAGGACAGAGTAAGGTAGTAAGAAAAAAATTTTGAGAAATAAATACAAAACCAAATAGAAAATATTCACATTCGAATGCTTTCTCTTTGAGAAAGCAAAAAAAAGAAATTTTTAAAAACCGTGTAAGGTCGTGTACGTATATGTAAGAATGTGACTTTAGGGAGTAGGTGTGCAGAAGCGGCAGCAGCAATGGCTGATAAAAGAAAAGAGAAAGAACAGAGATGTGTTATAAGAACAAGAGCAGCTTAAATATAAATTTATTATAACAAATCCTTTGATCAATTTTCAACGTTAAAAACTTCATTTTTAAAAAAGGAAAAAAATTAAAACTCTGGTAAGCAATTTCTTTTAAGCAACTTCAAAACCACATGAAAATAATATAAATTATATTAAAACGAAAAAAGGGGTTGGTGAGCGTAGCTAGCAGGGGGGTACCCCCTAGTATTGTTTAAATAAAAAGCTTATACCCAAGCACTCGATAACTAATGAGGTAGGGCACATATTGTTATTAATAAAAAGTCTATGCAGTTAATAATCGAGAATTGGGGTGCAAATTGTTATAAATAAATATTCTATCCCTGAGCAGTCATTACCCAAGAAGTCAAGACGTTTATTGTTATAAGTAAAAAACCTATACTCCAAGGGGTCATTAACCAAGAAATCAAGGCATATATTGTTATAAATAAAAAGCTTACCCCTTATTTAGTTGATAATCGAGCTATCGCAGCGCAAATTGTTGTAAATAATTATCCTATCCCCAAGCAGTTATTAACCAAGAAATCAAGATGTATATTGTTGTAATCAAAAAGCCTATCCCCTAAGAACTAAGAAAGCAAAAAGGTAAGTTACAAAAAAAGCCTTTCACCCAAGCAATTATTAACCAAAGAGTCAAGGCGTTTATTATTACAAATAAAAATCCTTTCACCCAAGCGGTCATTAACGAAAGAGTCAAAGCGTATGTCTCTATTCTGACAGCTGTCCTTGCATATCATAATTATTAAATATTTTTTTTTTAATTTAAACAGTAAAAATTACATTATTTTTTGTTTGAAAAGCAATTGTTAATAAATTTGAAGAAAGATGTGTTTGCTTTGTACGTCTTCGCTATATGACATAAAACCTATATTAAGCACGCGACTATATCTATAGCGCTTCGCAACTCACCCGAAAAAGTGCGGAGATTAGGCGCTGCTACTCTGACTGTGCGAAAGATATATAGGTATACTTATATGTAAAGCGAACAGTTAGATAGAGGAAAAGAAACGATGATAACTGTTATATGTCTATAGCGCGCGTATGTCATATACTTCTTATATTCAACCGATTAAAAACTACTTTTTTATAAATAGCCATAACTTTTTTATTCATGAATATTTATTCACCAAATTTTGTATGCACCTTCTTAACCACCAAGCGCTAATACCTGTTAAATCTCATTGATATCCGTGCGTATACAAACGAATTATAACGATACAAGGAATAAAATGAATATCTGCCATAAATCATAATCATTATAATCTTGCTCTTTATATAAGTATCATGCGATGACTGGAGCGGGGAAGCGGCGGGCGGCAATGATAGCCGAGTATGCCCGAAGCGAGCCGAATATCAACGATCATCAAGAAGAAGAGGACCAGCTCGAGGCAGCAGAAGGTCCGTTCACGTGCGCGTTAAGAGATTGCCGCGTTGCCTTTATGGCCTTCTACTTGTAAAATCTATTTTTTGATTATTTATTTTGCTTTAATAAAAGACAGTCCTCGTGACTGTGAAAATACCCTTATTTACTTTAGTCTTATTTTTGTATTTTTCACATTAATACAATTGAAGATTTCCTTATTGTTAATTTAATATTACTTCTATAATTTACAACTTGATTGATTTTGGTTAAAGTTGATTTGCTTTCTATTTAAATATATTAAATTTAATTTGATTTAAATACTTGATCATTTTACTATTATAAACTTTGTATACTTGAATATTGGAATATTGAAACTACTCCAATGATACTTATGCTGATATAAAGCTCATTGATGTAAAATAATTTTGCCTGAGAATCCTTTTTAACCTCTTCTCGTTTCCGTACATGTGACCGTCTCCAGGCGGGGAGTGTTTTACCTTCCTATTTTCCTTTATACACATTCACAAATCTTTACCTCACGTGCTCACCTAAGGATAGGGCCTCATCTTCATTTATCATATTATATATATTATTTTTGTTCATTCGTGAGTGTTTTATGTAAATTGTAATTTCTAATTCATTTCGGGAGTGAACTGGCGACCGTGAAAAGTCCAGAACGTTACACTATATTATAAAAAAAACTGTGCAGACGCTAACGCCGCCGTCAGGGTCAGAAATCTGTCCCACCTACATTCGAAAAAATGTCCGCAATTTAAGGATAAATGTCCATATTTTCAAAATAAACGTCCTAAATTGGAACATTTTCTCGAATGGAAACGAGACAGATTTAAAATATCCATTATTTTCGAAAAAGACATCTTTGCGAAAATAGACACATTTTCGAAGAAACCCATTTTCCTGGAAATTGGAGACATTTTTTTGATAACCTAATTTTAGAAAAAATATCTAATTTTAAGTCGGAAAAATGACCCACTTCAATTGTTCAGGAAGACGTCCCGCCTTAATTCTTTGGGAGTATGCTCTTTCTTAATTTTTTAAAAATAGGGTAACTAGCCCAGTACGTGGTCACGTACCAGTATGTGGACACTTTTGAATTCAAACAATTATTACAAATATGCGAGGACGCGGGGTAAACCTGTTATAGTTTTAATCAAAAGTTTATGCTTTAATCTTTAATAAATTTCTAAAGTTTAAAGTAAGCGTTTTCAAATACGCACGGAAAAAAATGAAGGCAAAGCTAAGTTTGGTTATGAGAAAAGCGGTATCAAAATCATGTATACCCCTTAACATTCATCTATTAAAAATGTTAAAAATTGATTTGTATAATTATATAATTTTAACTAATATTCATAACTATTTCAAATCATTTTCTTAAGTTATTTTCAAATAAATATATTAAATTAACTCCTGTCCACATACTGGCCCGCGCACGTCCACGTACAGGTCAGACGTCCACAAATAGGGTCTATGTGATAAAAATTTATTTTGTCTTTTTTATTAATATTAAAACTATTTTTCTCTCACCGAATCTTTGATTAATCTATTCTTAAACTAATTTTGAAACGAGAAATCTTAAAAAAAAGTTGTAACTATAATACGTGTATTAGTAAACTCAAGAGCAATATAGCAATCCCCTTAACCGTCCACGCATTGGGCTGTTTACCTTATGTTCTATTTGAATATTTAAAAAGATGCTCTGCCTAAATTATTTAAAAATATACCACACCTTAATTTTAAATTTAAAGTTTATGAATAAGAATAAAAATTTAACAGGAAAATAAAATTATTTATTTAATTAAAATAGGTTTTCGGAATTTAGTAAAAAAATCTATATTATTGGCGTGTGCATGTAAGTGCGTATGCTGATGTATGGGACTAGGGTTTAAGTAGATGGTAAAAATATTAAGTATTTCTAATGGCGAAGCTTTAAATTCATCCAGGATTATTGAGTGCTTGGGGTATAGACATTTTATTTATAAAAATATGCACTCTGCTTCCTTGGTTACCGAGTGCTTGGGGTGTAGACTTTATTTTTAACAATACTAAAAATCTACACGCGCCCTTCGCGCGCTGATATAATAATATTTTTTAAATACAATTAAAAATAAATACATACTATTCTATGTTTAATCGGGTAGGGTGACGGTCGTCGAGTCCCCCGGTGGCGCAGTTGGAAAGCGCAACCGTCTGGAGTGCGGGAGGTCGTCGGTTCGAACCCGACCCGGGGCATA
>JAPYZE010007573.1:0-12070 GCA_030522805.1 Leptomastidea abnormis
AAAAAAAAAAAAAAAATAATTTTTACAAAATAAATAAGTAATATATTATTATTATTTGAGGAAGCTTTCTGCCAAATACTTGGCAGCGGTTTTTTTTATTCATTTCAATTACCTGATTTCTAATGAACTTAAGTCAAGATTCGTAAGTTTCAAGCTTTTATAAAAATATTTTTTTTTTTATATTTAATTGCTAATAAAACTAATAACTTATCAGAATCTGATAAACTTCAATTAATAACAGTAATTCAGTTTAAGCAAATAATCACATACATTTCAAAGCGAATATCATTCAAATCATACCCTTTAGTAAAGTACTCAAGAAAACTGCAAAATTTTCAGGTAGAAAGAATAAATAAAATAAAATGAAAGAATACCGCGCTTTTAATAATCATCGCACTTCTTTAAAAATCCACAGCAAAAAGGTATATAGTATAGAGTGAGAGAGAGTAGGGACAGAGATAAAAGTACTCATCATCGCCGCATAAAAAGCCATCATTAAATAAGCTTGTCTTGACTCACGTCTTTGTCATTACCAGTATATATACCCATACTGCTGGCTAAATTATAACATTTACAGTCCTTACGACGCCTGACGCTCTCCCTCTCTAATAATCTTCTCTTTCTCTTTCTTTTCTACTCTCTCAACCAATCTCCATCTGCTCCTCTATACGAACGTTTATCCTTACTTCTCCTTCCATATCCCCTCATATTCGTTTTTCTTCTACTCATTACTTATATACCTCCCCGCCTCTCTTTATTTTACGAGTCTCATCCTAATGCTATAGCTATAGCTAGCTATTCTAGCAAAAGCAAGAGTTACTCTCGCGCGTGCGTCTGATGCTAACGGAACTTTACGTATATTCATCACGCGCGACCTTAAACCTATAGCCTGGACGCATATGTAAAAAAAAAAATGAAAAAAAAATGAAAAAAAAAACGTGACAACCAATTTATAACCAGGTAAATTACAATATCAAAACGGCGCGTGTACGTATGGTGTATAGGCACGTATGCAAAGCTTCACGTATATGCTTTTGTCCACGTGTATATATCCATACGACGTACAGCTTTATATATCTTAGCTTATTCATTGGCACTTCTTTTTCGTATCCTCTGTACCTATTCTCTTTTTTATATATAAATCCAGTTTTTACATATCCTCAAGTATCTCACATCAAAATCACCTTTTTGCATTTATATCTCCAAAAAAAATATGTATATGACAATGTCAAATTTTAAAATCGTAACATTATCAACAGATATACCGTAATACGCGCACCAGGTGATTCTTTCGGAAAATAAGTACAGCCGCTCTTTTTAACACTCATTTCTGTTCGTATCGCGATATCGTTCTCAGGAAGCTTAATCCTTTTTCCTCCTCCTCCTTTTTTAACTTACCAGTTCCCGCTCTCTTATAATATCCCCGCATCTCGAATCTCTTTCTTATTCCTCATGCGTCACTTTTTTTTCCTTTTTTTTATCATCCACTTTTCTCATACTCCTTTATATACCCATCTTTCTTCTCATTCGCAAGATCAGCTTTATACATATACGAAAGAGAGACAAAAAGAAAGATTCGCCATGCTTCTCTCGTGTCTTTTACGTTGCGTATATATACACACACTTTTGCGCGTATGTATGACATGACTATAAGTTCGCGGTCGAGCGACCGCAAAGAATGCGAAAGATGTACATATACACATAAACATGCATTTGCATATCTCTTTCTCTCTCTCTCTTTCTTACAACTTTCGACTCACGCGCTGGACGGAATTACCTTAAATTATTTCCATCTTCTCAAATTTGACAATGACGCGAGAAGAGCTGCGATATATGTGAGAGAGAGAAAGACGAGTTTTTTTTTTGAGGCCCCGCTGGCGACGAATTCGATGCGGTCTCTTCTTCTTCTTTCCTTCCAATCCCTTTTCTTACGTTTATTTCATGAGAAAGTTTATTAATTGACGGGACTTTGGGCTTTTTTAATTATGTTTATTGACAATTTGACTTGACGTTGGACGTCGGTGTAAATTGAGAAGGAAGTTTTTTTTACTAATTGGTAACAATACGTGCTTTGAGTATATTGTTCAATTAAATTTTCAGTCAGATTGAATTAAGGTTGAATTAAAGAAATGAGGATTTAAAAAAAAAGAGGATGATTTTGGTATTTTTTTTTTCGGGTTGCGAGATATTTTTACCGGTGATTTATTTTTATGTTGCTTGAATTACTCATAAAAGAAAGGATTTATGTGTGTATTGAATAATATTGTTTTAAACTGACTGCTGGTGTCGTTGCTTGATTTTTTCGATAGATAAACGTTGAGAATATTAAAATTAAATATATATTCGGATAAATATTGTAAAAATATTAAAATACAATGCTCTTACGTTGATTTTAAATACATCTGTATTTTTGGAGATTTTAAGGATTAAATTTTTGAAGATCATCATCTTCAATGTATTATAATTGGTCGTGATAAGAAAAAAAAAAACATTATAATAAAAATATTTTATAAAAAATATTATTATCTCTGAAAAAAAACTCGAAAATAAATAATTTCTTATTCAAAATACCAACAGCATTAACAATATTTAATACTAAATTACCAATATCTAATTCAAAATAAAACAATGAAAATTTTAAATTCTTATTCACATCTATTCAAAAGATCATCAGCATGTAAGATAATCCTAACGATAGGTAAAGCAAATCATTCGACTTAACCAAAATAAAGCAAATCTCAAAAAAAGAGCAAAAAAGAAAGAAAGATCCAAAAGAACGAAAAAAATGCAGACATCAGACAAAAGTGATGATCTTTGAGGTTTTGTGGCAGGGTGGCCCATTAAGCTTCTCGGTTACTTTAGGGAAGAGAAAGAGAAAGAGAGCGAGAGAAGCGAGAAATAATATAAGGCAGCTATAAGGTAGGACCTCCTTAACGAAAATGACGCCAATAAGCAAAAAGACGCGAGCAACGCGACACGAAAGAGAGAGAGAGAGAGAGAGAAAGCACATTCTCGTGCGTCCTCATTACGCCTCTCTCGAAATCTGAGAAACTGGTCGCAATTATAACCTGTGTGTGCGTGTGTGTGTCTCCACGGGATGCTCTCACTCCTTCTCTCTCTCTCTCTCTCTCTCTCTTTCTCTCTCTCTTTCTCTCTTTCCCGCGGGATTACTGCATCACATATACAAGCGATCGCAAAAGAGAGTGTATCTGTATTTGTATGTATATATAGTCGGTATAGGGCGCTGCCGGCGCGTTATCTCCGATCAAAAGAATCACCGCCAACATTGTCTCGCATTGCCACTTACAAGCTGCACACATCTTTTCTCCTTTTTAGCAAGCCTATACAACATTACGGCTTTGCCAGCTTTTTTCCAATTTCTGTTCTACATGCGACCATTCTCCTCTTTATCATCTCTTTTTTTCTTGCTCTTTCGAATAGTACGATCAAGTATAGAAAAGATGCGCCGAATCCGTGTTGGCTTTCGTGTGTATTGTGTGTGCGATTTTCAGAGAGAAAAGGAGAGAATCCCGTCTAACCCAACAGTTATAATTTGTTGTCAAGAATTAGCAAGAGGTGCAAAACTGCTTTACTTCCTTCCCACTTTTTTTTCTTTTGGACTGCTTTTCCAAGAGGGGTATAGAAAGAGAAATAGAAAATTAGTTTAGAGCACGTAAATATCTTGAAACACGAGATAGAAGGAAAGAAAGATGCATCCTGGTAATTTTATATTTATACACTAAATAAATTTTAATGTTATTTATATACGAGATATTTGTTAATTACAAAAGCGTGGTTATCTTAGTTTATATTTGTCGACAAAAATGTTATAGTGCTCAAACTTACGAAGAATGAATCTTGGAAGGATTTGACCTGAGTGAATGAAGAAGGAAAGTAAAGCATGAGAAAGGAGATATTGACACGTACATGATGAGGATCTTGCAACTGCTAATCGATCGAGCTATCTCCAGCACTACTGACTCGGACATGAAAGTACAAAGAGAAGGAGGCAAGGCATACTGTAGGACCACCACTACGACTACTACTACTACTACTACTACTACAACTACTATACTACAACTATCCCTTCTACTACTACCTGTGGATCTCTTTGTATAACGGTTCGTACTACTCCCAGAGCTTGCAGACTAATGGAGCGGAATATCCATCGTGTGTAGAAATGTTACAGAGAAGGAGAGGGAGAGACCCTCACTCTACTGGTCAGAGCTTGACCACTAGAGGATACTAGATTGCCTGGCAAACAAAGGGTATTTTGGGCCTAGGCTACTACTTGGATTCTGTTGTAAACTATGGGTCAATGTTTGGCTATTAGACTGACTATCATGGGATAGTTTGACATATGAGAGTAGTGTACTCTTGAGTTTAATTAATAGATTGACCTAACAGGTCTACGATGTGTTTTACAACTGTTTTATAATCTTATTCATTCTTTTTATTGTTTTTGAGTATTTAGATTTATAAATTATGAGATGAATAGAATATTTTTAATTTTGATTAGTAAAATATGTAAAATTATCAAAATTCTGCATTTCATTATTTGATTAATTTTGTTACATCTGAGAAATTGTATAAAATTATATATTGATGATGATAACTATTAAAACACATTTTACATTATTAAGCCAATTTACAATCATATTAATATTTCTTTATCAAATAAGAAATAAAATTATGCTTAAAAACTCTTGATGTTTGCTTTTCGATTTACACGAGAAATATTTTATTATGAAATAATAAATTTTAGGAAACATTTTCGTATCGATATACCTACTACTTTTTATAGAATCATTTTAATGGTGAACAGTTTAAAATATGTCATACAATAAACATAAAAATAAATAAAATTTTTATCATCTGCTATAATGAATTTATAAATACAATAATATTTAAAATTATTTGTCTTAAGCGAAAACGTTTAATAATACATTGAATTAGAAGGTGACAAGAACTTTTCTGATCAACAGATCTAAAGTTAAAAGCATCTAACTATCAAAACTATTCATTGATACATTTTTGAGCAAGTAACGATAATAAAGGACTTGGGATTCTTTCATAGTATGGCAAAAGTACCCAGTATACCAAGTTTTAACAAAATTCATGACCCGAAAGCCTGGCACTCTTCTTGTTAATCAGAATTAATAATATTTTTTTAAAAAATTTGCAAATTACAGAAAACATTTAATGGTTTTGTTTGTCTACTTGTGTTTTAATTGTCGTGTTGACTTTGAATCACGTGTCATGGACTATTACCGTTTCGAAAATTCGTCATACGCTTGCAAATCGTGAACTCATATTTAAAAATGATTTCTTATCTTTTAAGTTTTCTAGCTAAGTAATTATTTTTTTAAATAGAATATTTACCTATGCTGACAAAAATAATTCAAAATATAATTTAATATTTTTTTTCTTATTTTTAATGAAATTACCTAACGCAAAACATATCCTAAGTAATCAATTAAATAAATAAGATTTTATTACCTACCTTATTTAAACGAAATGAATTTTATTGTAATAATTTTTCTTACATAAATATATAATTTAGATTTTAAATGTATTTCCTTATTCATTTTAGATTATTCGTCTAAAGAGTAGCACTTATAAAGAATTATAAAGACAATTTTATAAAGTCTGTTCAATTTAGTCTTGATTGCTTACGGTAAAATTACTAAAATTTCTATATCTATAGCCATATAACCCATAAATTATTTTAAAAACAATTAAAATAAAAAAGAAAAAGAAGAACACAAAAATACGCAAATCTCATAATACATTTAGAAGCCTTGTCCACAAACTCTCACGACTTCTCTTTCAACCTATCATTCGAGATTCACAAAGTCTATAAAACTCGTAACGCCAAGTCGTTTGTCTTAATTAAAGACAAATGGTACACGCATTAGCATGGCTTTCGGTGATTATATAAATAATCAGCGATGGCTAAGCCAATCAAATTATTATCTTTTTTTTTTTTTTTTTACCAATCTCGGTCCGTTCTTTGTCCTTTTCCTCTTTCACCCGATCATATAATGGTATACAATATGCTGCTCAACTTTGTGAGATCATCGTCAGGATTTATCACCCAGTTCATCAATATAAAAAAAAAATCTCCGAAATCAGCACAACCCAAACAACAAAGAAAGAAAGAAAAAAAAAAGAAGATTCTACAATCAGAAAAAAAAATCTCAGCATGTCTCTCTTTCTTTCCATACTATCTCTCTTTCTTCTATTACTCTATACACCCATGTAGCACATCGCGTGATCATTCGAACCGCGACTTTTCGGGCCACAGAAAAAGAGAAAGATGAAAGCGTTGCTGTTATACACACACACACATACACCACTTGATTCGCGTCGCACGCGCGGTGTTTTTGCTACTACAACCGTATATAGCCGACGGTAATGGGGTACACACACACACACACACACACACACACACGCACACACACACTTGCACAAATATTCGAAGAATAAAAAAGACACAGCGGTACAATGGTTCTTCCTCGCGGCCTTTAAGTTCTATATCTTTTATAAAACACCCGGTTCCACGTGCAGAAAAAGAAAAGAAAAGTAAAAAAAGAATTGTAAGAGAGAATGAGAGGAAGAATCAGCGGGCGCCTTTAACGGCAACGCGTATATCCGACGTTTCCCCCTTTCCCCCCTCTACCCTCGTGCATTCGAATAACGCGCTCTTTTTCCCTTTGCAAGCAATGTGCGCGCACGCGAGATTTCGGAGGCCCCGCGGAATATAACTTCCACATATTATAAGCTGCGGGTGCTGCGCGCCGCACATAGTCTTTGCGTGCTCGCGTATATGTATATAAGAAGAGGGGGGGGGAGGGGATAAAGAAAAAGGAAGGGGAAAGGGAGACCTCCGCCTACTCGGCACTCGTAAATAACGCGCTTTTACGCTCTGCACGTATATGTGTGTGTGTGTGTGTGTGTGTGTGTGTGTGTGTGTGTGTGTGTGTGTGTGTGTGTGTGTGTGTGTGTGTGTGTGTGTGTGTGTGTGTGTCCTATATGAGGAAAGAAAAGAACGGGGTTGTTGGAAAGTAGGGTGAGATGGGGATATACACCTATATCTGCTATGTATATAGCGTAACAAGGCGGTTGTATATTAACGCTGAGCGCTTGGTGAATTATGACGGACAATTTATTTGATTTTCGACCTTCGCGCGAGTATAAAAGTGAGAGGGAGGAAGGGAAGAAAAGAGTAAAGTTTCTTTTGCGAGGGAGATGCATCATGCGATCGAAGTCGAATTGATTTCATACTGCGTGGCTGTAATTGAATTTTTACCGCTGGATTGTCTTGTAATGAAGAAGAAGAAGAAGAAGAAGAAGTCGTTAAGTCAGTTGCTGTTCTCTTGGCTATTTTCTCTTTCATTTTTTTTATTTAATTTTTTTGTTTTTATATCAGAGGTTTACTCGTTCATTTGATGCTGTTCATGGAGAGATCGATTGTTTTTTTTTTTTTTTTTTTTTTTTTTTTTTTTTTTTTTTTTTTTTTTTTTTTTTTTTTTTTTTTGTTTTTGGGGTGTTGGTTTTTTTTTTTTTTTTTTTTTTTTTTTTTTTTGAGTTCAAGTTGGTCTAATGACGAACGAGATTTGTAAGCGAGTCAAGTTATTATTAATTGTTGGGTAATATAACGTTTGGTTTTTAAGTATTGTTCGTAAGTATACATAGACTTCACATGTATATACCTATACTCCAAAGAAAATTGATTATATACGTCAGTACAAAAGAGAAAATATATAAACTAGCATATATTGCAGAATCGTAGACTTGCATATATAGAGAAAAGAGAAAATTATACAATTGATTTATCCGAATTCCAATTCGTAAAGGTATATCAAGAATCATTAAAGCCATCCATTTCAAGATTTTCTCAATCCGATAAGACAAAACAACTTTTAAATCTGTACGTATTCCTCATATACACCTCGTAAATAAAATCGCAATCCTCTTTGTCTACTATTTTTCTTTTCTTCTTTTTTTTTCAACATAGCGGCTATCGCAATAATTAATCCATAAATCATAATCAATTCGCCTATTCACTAATAACCTTTGCTGGCAAACTGCGGTATACGCTGTCTGTATTGGAGAATCTGAAAGAAAAGCTAATTGTGCGAGTACAAACACATATATACCTACACACTCATACACATGTAAACGTATGAGATTGAGCTGGTGTTTCTCGGCAATTGTACAACTCTTCGCTCTCTCCCTTTTCCTCCCTCACGGCTATTAACATCTATATTCTCTCGCTTCCGGTCTCGCCTTGCCTCTTTTTTTTTCGGCTCCCGACGGCCTTCCTACTTCTCCTCCTCCTACTTCTCATTCTCCCTTTCTCTCTCTCGCGCCTTCACTTGGCTCGACTTCAACTTAGCTGCCACGTAGAGGCGATTTTTTTGCCGAAAGAGAAAGAGAGAATATGAATGTGGGGAAGGCTCTAGTGTGTCCGCGTATGCTGGCGGTGGTGACTCTCTTCTCTCGCCTGGTCCCCATTGTGTACACTCATCAGCGCATTCATTCATCCAGCTCCTATTGTCTCTCTTCTTTTCTTTGTCGCCTTCTCTCGTCGTAGGCCATCCTCACTTAAAGTTCTCTCTCCCTCACTCTTATGTATGTATACTAGGATTTTACGTGTCTCGTGCGACGATTCATATCTCTTTTTTTTTGTTCTTCTTCTCTCTACACTTGACGTCTACTCGCTACTAATGTAGACGAATTTTAGAGTAAGATTGTAAAAAAAATGAAATTTTGTTTTTTTTTGTATTAATTTTAATTTGGTACTTTTCTAATGTACTGTAAATTATTTGTATTAAGAAAAAAAATTTTAATATTTTTTTTAGATTATGCACAAATGTAAATAAATAAAAGTTACTTAAAAATTGTAAATATTATAAATTTTAATATTAACATTTGATAATTTTTTTCTTTGAATAAAGTTTTAATTATAGTTTGCTAATTTTATAGTTTTATTAAAAATATTAAAAGTTCTTTGAGTCTACCTCCTTTAAAAATGACGAATGAGCAGTAGAAATCTTTGAATTGATAAACTAGAAATATTCGATCAAATTAAAGAAAATTAATAAAAGTATTATATTTATTCAATTATTAAATCACAGATCGATATAATAATTTGAAGAAATAATGCTTCGATAAAAGGAATTTAAAATGACTCGTTTGGAAAAGCGTAGGCTTCCCAATCCATAGGTCATGAGTTCGATTTCGATGTCTATTGATATGAGATCCAAAATCCTAGCCGGAAATACATTTATTGAAATGTCAAAACACGTATAAACTAATAAATATCCCTTGCTTTAAAATTTTGTTTTATTTATTTTTTTTGCAATATATTTTTGTGAATCTGTATTACTTTTATCTTTTGTATGTAAAGCATTAAGTCAAAAGAATGTAAAATTTAATAATATTCATAAATAATCTGTAGGTGACAAAAAAAAAATAATGAAAATAACATTACTACAAGTGTGAAAGCAACAATCGTCGAATCGTAACAAGGCAGTAATTAAAGTCGGATACATGTACCTATATATGGAATGGTAGATTGGTGAACGCATGTAGGCAAAGAGAAAAGGGACTTCCTTATTTGGGTGTTGCAACCCTCCTCTGACGACGTCTATACCAAGGGGGGTAAGGAATCACATTTGTCAGACTGAACGGCAAAACAATCGTATTTCCCGAGCGAATAACGCACGAATGTTAACCCCCCCCTCTCTTATTTTCCATTGCAATATCGGTACGGATATTGTCTTGCGAAACATCGAGTTCCGGCCGGGCTGTCGCGTCGAGCGACTGAACCCCTAATACTCAGCTTAAGCTTTATACATATACGTATGGGAATAAATCTATGAATTGTGATTGTATGTATGTGAGTGAGTCATAATGCTACGATTTAGATATGTATGAAGTCGAATGTATCAAGAATTTTAATGATGTATGTGTAAAAATTGAAAAATAAAAAATTTGTTCTCATTGTTTTATTAGATCTTAATAATATAATAAGCAATTATTTTAAAAAAAATTGAAAATGAAGAAAATGTTAGAGTATTATATAAAATCAACATAAAGGAATTAAAATAAAAAGTTTGCCATTCGTTTTACCTTTATCCTTATAATTTTATAGCATAAAAAACTATACAAAAGCCAACATATATAAACACAAGAATCCACTTTTATTAATCTCTCACAAAACATTCCATAAAATATACTCTAACACACTTTATTCTGTCACATTATCATACCACATTCACTATAGAAACACATTCGTACACCTCACGATAAATTCCAAGTTCATCATCAAAGCCATCCATCGTCAGAGCCTCAAGAACATGCATACTGGAGTTGAATATATCGGAGAATGAGAACGAGAGAGTGAGAGTATAGGTAAACAGAGAAAAGCAGAACAGAAACAGTAGTAGTAGTAGTAATAGTATAGCGCGACAGCCTCGCCAAGCAAATCATCCGCTCTCAGTATATAGGATATACCTATACAGCAGGTTGAAACACAAGTCGACACGATGTATATATAGAGAGGGTGAGAGGAGGGTTTGGTTGTGCTTGGAAATTCGACTTGCTCTTCGAAGAGGTTGAAAATACAATTACGACGTCGAAGCGACGTATACGAGAGAAACGCGTATACATGTATATATATATGATCTTTCTCTCTCTCTTTCTTGCTCCGAGTCGGTTCTCCGAGAAACCGTGTATTAAAGCGCTGGAGCAGCAGACGAAGGGAAGACGTTGGCAAAGAGAGAAAGAGAAAAAGAGAGAGAGAGAGTGAGCTACCGGGCTCTGTAATGACGCTTGATTGTATAAGCTGCCGGATATTGGGTTAAATAAACAATATTAAATCCGCAAATGGGATTTGCGTTCCATCGTTCGCACATACGAGATGTAGTCTCTCTCTCTGATCTGCTCACCTCATGCAATTTTACCCTCTCTGTCTTTCTCCAAAAGCTAGTATGGTAGGTAGTAAAATTCATACTCTTCTTCCTTTCTGATTTTTCTCTCTTTCTATATATGTATTGCTTTCTGATCTTTAGTTTGTTTCGAGATTTAACGAGAATAATCAAGAATTTGTGAGCTTGCGCTTCTTGAAAAATAAATAACGCTTAAAATATGAATTCTGAAAATAAATTGATGTTGCTTTTTGTTTTTCCTAGCTTTTTGGGCAATTTTAACAGTATAGATTTGGATTCATACAAAGTTGTATTTTACTAAAAACACCGAGAAAAGTATTTTTGTTTTACTAAAAATTTCGAATACGTATTATTTATTAACTAAAGTTGTCAATTTTATAAAAAAATAATAAATTTTGAAATTCTGGTCTTGCCGTACACGGTAGTTATCTACTTAAACATATGTTAATATGTACCGATTAAAGTACCACATTTTAAAATCTTCGCAATATATTTCAGATAGCATATTTTTCTTTTTTCTTTTTACAACTGCCAAAAACAGAAAAAATAATTCATGTGCGGGTGTTAGTTGCAACAAAAAATTTCTACCACTTTGATGTTCATTTTTATTTATCTCTCTATCTTTATTAGTTATCAAATATAGATAGAGAGATAACTAAAAATGAACATCAAAGTGTTAGAAATTTTTTGTTACAACTAACAAAATTTCTTATGAAAATATAGGCGAAAGAATTATGAGAATTTTTTTTTAAAAATTATAAGAATGTCAGAAGATAAACCTTTTTCCGTCGATAAAAAAATAACTAATTGATTGAGAATCTAACAATAAAATTCATAAATAATTTATATTATTTGAATTTGTTGGCGTCATTCGTTTTACGTCATTTGTCAAAAAATAATAATTAAAGACTTAACATCAGTTACGTAGATTAGTTAGTTTTTAAATTGTTTACCCGTGAAAACACATGTGGAACATGTTTTAATAGATAACATACAATTTTTCGTTACTGATGCCTACCTACAAACGTATAAAATGATAAATCATCTTTATACTATCATAATTCAATTTAATCATTGGAGAACATTACAATAAGGTAAGCAGTTGTAATTAT
>JAPYZE010007575.1:0-12121 GCA_030522805.1 Leptomastidea abnormis
CGGGCTTTCGGAATCTCTCGGTCGAAAGAGAGAAAGATACTTCCCACGCCTCGACCTCTTAGTGATGATGTGAGCCTAATGAAAGTTCTCGCTCTCTATTGTTCAACCCTAATTATATTGAGATTCGCTCGTGCACTATTCGTCGCTGCTTACGTTGTCCACAACCATTCCAACTGACTCTATACCTTGATCTGTGTCATGATAGTATACAAATAAAGCAGAGTTAGAAGAGGAGGTCAAAGAGAACACGCAGTTCAGTGACCATCTAACTTTCATGAAATCCTGATATGGCACGCTGTCACTTATCCAATATCTGTAAACAAAAAATGGTTATTGTTTCTCCCACCACGTGTTCGAAAGATTTCAAATTTTGGGCTTCTTGTTAATCGTTAAAATTGTAAAAAAAAACTTGAAAAATATTAATGAGTAAATATAATGGATGTACGATAAAATATATTCAAATACGTTAAATAAATTCAATAGCACATTTTTTATTTAAACAATGTTTTTACAATAGTTGTTAGCAGGACTTTTTTACATTTATTTATATAATTTTTATTGAATATTTTTTTTATTAGTTATTACAATAGAGTCACATAATTGAAATAGTAAAATAAATATTAATTCAATGTCAATTTTATTATATCTTTTTTTATAAAAATAAATTTTTTGTCAATTTATAGTATTTCAAGTAAGATAAAACTTAAGAAACAGCGCTAGGATATTTCTTACTTTCGAATTAAATTATTCTTGGCAGACTAAGCTTTTTTTTAATACAACATGTCGCGAAAGCTATCAGGTTAACATGTTGTGTAGGAACGTAGATCTCTGCATCAGCAGCAATATAGCAGTGTGCCAATAAGCGCCACGCCACATAGACCTTTCGTCACCATATACAGATAAACTTTTCTTCCATCTGACGTTGCGTTGATGATGAACGCAATATATATAGCCTTCTATGTATTTAAAAGCGCGGCTACATACTTTTTCTGCTTTCCTGTCTTACGGACGATTAAGTAAAGTCCCTTTTAAACAGCATACTATTTTGAGTATTCGTATATATAACTTTCGTTTTATAATGTAATTATTAGGGTGAAATTTAAACACTAATTTACTAGGTTTTTTCTTTTTAATTTTTTTTATAAAATTATAACATTATTAGAGAAAAATAGATAATTACACTTAATAATATTTTTAAATTGTTAGAAAAGATTTTTCAATGTAGATTTTTAAAAACTGAATTTACTTAATTAATTTTAGGTAGAAGAGACTTATTTATTGATAACATAAAGCTTATTAAGTTGATGTTACCCAAATTAAAAATATTTCAACTTTATTTATTTCATATAAAATTTATTTTTACACTTTTTTAGTCTAATTTGTTAATAAAAATTTTTATAAATTAATGTATGTTAGGCAAATTATAATATTTAACGAGAAAAAATTTTATTCATATCGAAACAACGATTAACGTTGCACACATATTTTAATCAGCACGCAATAAAATAATTATTAATTAAAATTAATTTCTAAAAAATGTAAATATATAATTTAGTAACTAGTTATATTAAACATTTAATAATAATTTTAATTTCTAATCTCATTATGTTTTGTATGTATATAATATATAGTAGATTATTTCAAAATATTACACAATATATAAACGTATTACAAGTAACACGTGTGTACGTATATATCGAATTTAGACTCTGATCGCGTAAGCCAAAGGTATAATACGTTCTAACGTATAGAGTCAGAAATACTGATTTTTGATTAAATTTATAAAAAGAGAGCCACTCAGAAAGCTCTACCTCCCATGCCTTCCGCACAGAGTGCAGAAGGTGAACGATCATCGATGACTGGTAGCTCAACGTAAAAGTCAAGCGACCAAGTCAGCCTCACGCTCAAGGAGGAGAACTATCTCTCCTCATCGTGGTTGCACCGACTCCTACTTTGGGTAGAGAGACCGGGAAGATATACTACAGAAATGATCCTGTGAAGTATGATCTTGCCGTTCACCAGTTTTCAGCTTATACTTATGCATAGAACATTGTTAATTCTCATGCGGGCAGAGTTTTTGTGTATCCACCTAGCGGTCAATAGGAGAACTAAGCCCGAGTCGCGTCAATAAGTTGAATTACGTAACACACGTGGTCGATGAAATGCGCGGGTTGATTCAAATATATTTTTATGCTATTTAATATTTTTCGTATTTAAAAAGTTTGACTACAATTTATTTATGATTTTATAGTATTATTAATTTAAAAATAGGAAGTGTTTAGTTATTATTTTAAATTGTAATATGTAAATCTAAAATTACTTTCTGAAAAAAGCTTTATAAAGATGAAAATTTTAAATTCTTTTTTTTTTAATTGTTGATCTCAAAATTTTTTTATTTAAACTAATCTAATTTTTTTAATGTGTTTAAAAATTTTATTTTGACAGTGGAATGTTTTAGCAAGCAATTATAACAATTTTATTATAATATTGTTATACACATATCTTAAGAATCTGTGTCCCTTATAAACACACATGTACAGATTTTGTACAATATAAATAAATATTTTGAAATTATATTTTTTTATAAGTACTATTATTAATTTTTTAAAATAAATGTATATTATCTATGTAATAATTATAACAAAATCAATAAATAAATAAGTAATAAATAAGTATATATAATAAAACTATGTTAGAATTTAACGTTTAGTAATATACACGTATATAAGAAAAAGCAGCTGAAACGAAACCTGTTGAATAGAATAAACTCAACAAAAAAAAAAAAAAGCCAGCTGCTGTCCGGAAGAAAGACGATAGGTCAGCTGTTTGGTGGAATCAAGGAGTATGTGCTGAGGGTCTGCAGATGCGGGTTGTGCCGCAACTGACGCAGCACCGCAGGGACTTCCCTTTAGATCTTATATGCAGCATATATACACATACAACATATTATGTATGTATCACTCAGGTGTCGCATGTGAGGGGGGAAGGCATCAAAGTGCATTTGAAGGAGTGGGGGATGGGGGATTCAGAGGTAGAGAGCAAGAGAGAAGCTCTTCTCACCCCTCGCGACATACACACACATAAACACACACACGCGCGCGAGGGGGTGCGTGCCACCTTTGCTTACCTCGTGTTACCCTGCTAGCAAACCGCCCTTGTTTTCCAATAAATACAAAGCATGTGAGCTACCTTTCCAAAATTCTTGATGACACTGATAATATACACGTGTGTGTATCATATTTTTTTTTTTGTTGCTGTTGGTTAATTTTTTGGAAGGTTTCAAGGTATAGTGGGATTAATATATGTAAGGGTTGTGTACACGCGGGTCGCTTGGAATTTCTCTTGGAACTGCTGAGTTCCTGTTCTATTTCCGGTGTACTTTCCGCGGTGGCGGCTTACTGTCTACCCTCTTCCGCTTTCTCTGTATATTTACTTCCGCTTTTAAGTTTTACCTGGATATATGAAGTATTTTGGCAAGATTTTATTTTTTATTTTTGTGACATACTACTTTAAAGTATTCTGAAATGTGTTACAAACTTTTAATTTGATTTTGTTGATTTTTTAAATTAATAATTAAAAAATTTATTAATTGTATTATACATGCATATTAGCATTTTAGTTAATTTGATCTTTTTTGCACTATTTTTCGTAAAAGAAACAAACTTTTTTTCAATGAAAATATCATAATTTATTGATTGATTTTAAATCAACAAAGTATTTTATGGTTTTTCTAATAATAAAAATAGTTGTTAAAATTAAAAAAAATTGATATTAGCTTTTAATAAAAAAAAAAATATTATTTTAATAGTTTAAAATTTGTCTGAATTTTGCATTTTATAATTCAAGATTATTTTTCAACAACATTAAACATATCACATTTTTTATTTAAACAAATTAAATTAATTAAATTTACACTAATTTAATAAATAAATAGTTCAAATTTATTAGTGAGAATCCAAATTATAAAATTTTTTTCATTGTGAAAATTTTATATTTTTAATTGCTTAATAAATAAAAAAAATTAGGCTTTAAAAATAAAATTACAATCGCATATTTTTATATAATAATAAAAAAAAAATTGATTAATTATATTTAATTATAAAAAAAAAAAAAATCAAATCGCCTAAAATCTATCTCATCAACTATTACCGATTACTCGTTCTCCTTTACATAAACGTTCAATCGACATTTAACATCCTAACACAATCACATGCAAACATATACAGTTTTTATCCCCTACATACGCAAGTTCAGCACCCCAGTCACAGTAACATGCTGCTGTAGGTACACTCGGGGTAGTAAAATAAAAGCATAGAGAGCGATATAAAGCAGAAAAAGTAGTGGGGAACAGACATCACCCGCAGTAGCAGCGGTGGTAGCCGGCTACCAGTATATATACATATATATAGCGGTACATATCAGAGAATAGTAGAATATACCTATATATACAGTCGCTTCATCGAGAATATACCTCCTACGCGCTATAGTTGCCTGAGCTAGTGGCGGGCTGCCGCGACGCTTTGACCCTCGAAAGAAAGGCCGCGAAAAACGCTGTGTTGCTACGAACGGCCTTCTTTTTACGCGGCCACGACTTTTCAGCTGCTACTACATTTATATAATGCGTGTGTATATATGTGTACATATGTATGTATACATAGGTATACGATATGATATGAGCGGAGGAGAAGAGGAAACGTATTATCGCCTAGAGAGACGGCAACCTACCTTGGCTCACAGTCTGCCTCGAGCCACTTAAGCAGGCGCGCGTCTCACTACGGACAGGCTCGCAGCAGTACGAGAGAGGCTGGTCATTTTGGCTGCTGCTACTGCTCTACACACACCCCCGCGTATATATACACAGTCAGGCAGGGTAGGAGAGCAAGAGCATCATCCTCATTCTCCTCCCCCCTCTTACCCTCCCTCTATGACCCAATGAGCGCGTATGTATGTTTACTACATTTGTGTATACACGCGAGGGAGCAAAATGAAAAGGAGGAGAGGGGGAGACATGCGTGGGCGTACATGAAAAAAAAAGTCCCCCCCTCTCTCTGTCTATCACCAATTTTTTTTTCTGTCCTCGACATTTTTTTTCCTTTTTTTTTTTTATAATGAGTCACACATGCGCATTTTTGTTCTAACTTTTGGAGCTCCTCTTTTCCTTTGGTGGTTTGTGCTGAGTGGAGCGAATAGCTTGTTAAAAAAAAAAAGTACTCTGTTGTCTGATGTGTACATGTATAGGTATATGTGTGTATAGATGAGAGCGAGAGAGCTTTTATGTTGGCTCCTCATACGTGTGTCAGTTAGAATAGCGATGAGTTATATTTTGTGTGTGATGTATCGATTTGCAATATGTATACTGTAAACGTATGTATAGAGGAAATAAATGTAGAGAGTTTAAGAGTTTTGTATATGATGATATGTGATGCCAATAATAGCCAGTGGATACTATTTGTAATTGTTTTTTTTTTAATTTTAATATTAATTTTAATATTAATTATAATTATACGATTTTTGGAATATTGAAAATGAGCTTAATTTTTTTACTGACATTTTTACTTCCAGTTTTCAGTTTTCTTCGTTCTATTACAAAATTAATTATTATTTTAATAAAAGTTACTTTTATAAAAATTAGATTTATGATTAATTTTTTTTTTAAATTGAAAATCTTTATTAAGTTTATTTTATAAATAATAAGTGGTTTAAATTTCATTATTGAACAAAATAAATTTTATTTGTATTAAAAATTTCAAAATATCTCGATACTTTTAAATTTTTTTAAAAAAATTACTGCTTCCAAATTTAAAAAACATAAGTCTTATAAGTTTATTATAGTATTAAAATTAAATTAAAATTTCTATTACCGTTTTCACTTTCTATATCTGAATAAAATATTATATTTTGTCTAAAAAAAAAAAAAAAAAGTTTTAATATTATGAATACATAAAAGATTCTGAATTTAAAATAATAATTCCACAAAAGAAGTTTATTTATATAAAATTTAATTTAAATTATCTAAAAAAAAATTTTCATCTTTAAAGAATTATTCATTCCTACAATTACACTTAAATAAATAAATACAAAAAAATATGTTATCACACTTACCACAATTCATTACCAGGTATCTAATCAGTTTTAACAAAACTGATTAGTTTATTTGAATGATAAATTACAAAAAGAAATAAAAACATTATATTTCAAATAGCTCGATTCACCCCTTCGATATCAATAACATCTTCGTCCAGCGCTGATCTCCTGTTGTGAAAAGCCTCGAACTGCCCCAAATCAAGGTTTTCTGCTTGACATGGAAGGGAGAGAAGTACTGCCTTAAAAATAATCCCTTTTCTACAAGGGCAAGGACATATCGCACTTGCAAATATATACCTATACTATCGTTTACTTTCTCGATAACATGATCTGCTAATAAAAATTTCGTCGTCTTCACCCAAGCGATATTGATTACATCCTTTCTTTAAACTTTTTAAAATTGAATACATATGACGAACTCAATTTTGAAGTGTTTACCGACATCTTATATTGAATTCAAACGATTCATACATTAATTTGCAGTGAATATATATTAAAACAAGGTTATAATTTAGTGTTTAAATTCAGAAACAGAATAATATATATTTTTTTTTTAATAAATTATTTAAAATATTGATTTATTTATATTATAGTTTTAGGACGAATTGTTTAAAACATTTTTCAATACTTCGAATAATTCTATATCATAAACTAAGTCGCAACATCAACTTTTTTTCAATTAAACAAAAGATAATTTTTATTTTTTAATTAATATATTTTTATAATAACATGCATGATAACTAAGTAAAAAAATTAAAAATCGCAGATAATATATTAAGGCTTTACCAGGCCATCGAAATCTAAAAAGCTAAGCAATTCATACATTCTGTGTTCCTGTTAGAAAGATGCTGTGGATCATCTCGAAAACTGGTCCAGCTGCATCACGTCAATCATCTGTTCTCTTGCTCTCTCTGTTGCCCGGAGCTGAGGAGAGAACAGAGAGCATCATCTGCTATGTGATTGCATTACCTTATATTTTCATTTATAAATCAATTTTTAGTAATAAAATATTTTTCTTGATTAGTTTTTTTTTAGTGATTTTTTAATAAATCTTTTATGAGCAATATTGATTGTTAATTAGTGATTTAATAACGATTGTTTAAATAATTTTTTTTTTTAATATAAAAAGTTTAATGATAATTACGTAAACAAACAATAAAATATAAGTTAAGAATGAATTTTTAAATACATTTTTACTCTTTTTGCTTACATTATCAAACATAAATAAAATGTAAGCCATGTTTTTGAAATTGAAAATTGAAAAAATTTTAATTTTAAAGTCATAGAATAATTATTTAGTTATCTATTTGCAAACGTTTGAACTGCCTATAAGTCGTTTTAATATCAAATGTTGTATAATGTACGAGACTCAAAACGAAAAAAAAAAACGAAAGTTGAAAAATTTTTTAAATTAAAATTTTAAGAGATTGTATTATCAAAATAAAACTTAACAACTAATTTAAAATAAGGTAACTCACATTGACAAGCACAATAATTCAACATCAAACAGTATAGCAACAACACGAAGGCAAGGTTAATTGGTTAATTTTTATTCTTTAAAGTTTATAATATTAAGATACATTTTTAATTTTATAAGCACTTATTCATTATATTCTAACTGAATTTTTAAAATTAGTTTATTAAAAAAAAAAAAAAAAATTGATTGTTTTAAGAATAAAAAAAAACAAATTATCGTCGCATTGATAAGATATAATTCAACAATTATTTTATTAGTAAGAATTAAGAGTTCATGAATTTTTAAAGTAAACAAAAAAATCAAAATTCAAACAATTCAACTGATATACATCTGTAATCTTTGGGTATTCAACTTACTCGACGTTAATGTTCTCCTAATAGAATGATGCTAACGATCATCTCAAGACTGTTAGCTAACGCAGCATCTTTTATCATCTCTCGTCACTTTACATTGAATAAAAACAAATATCAAAATAACAAATATTACTAAAAAATATTGTACTTTTATTTTAATAAATTTTTAAACCTTTGCAAACAATAATAAATAAATTCTTTTATTTATATCAATTTTGAGATATTATCTATTAATCTAAACGAAATAATCTAAGTAAAGTTACACACGTTATAAGATTGGAAAGTTTTGTCTTGTGCGTTATCAAGAGCGTATTATGTGTCTCTAGTTTCTTTTCAGGCGCAAAAAAGGTGAGACTCGTCTGGTATATATCTCTTTTACTTTTCTGAGTTCCTAATCCTTCTGGGTTATAAAAACTTGTTGTGAAGAAGTTATCGAATGGCATGTAGCGTACGCAGCTATATTCGTTTTAACTTATTTTTTTCTAAATGATATCATTGAACTAATATTATTTTTATTAATATTATTTATCGAGTAATTAAAACTTTTATTATTTATTGATATTTCTTAATAAATTTAATTTTTAAAATATTAATTAGCAATTTAATTATTTTATGCCTCAAATTTTAAAATAAAAAACATACTTTTTATTCTAAATGCAACATCAACTTTCCCTATTTAATTAATCTTAATTACCAAAAAATGGGAGTAGGTCGATAAGTTGTCAAATTTCGTTATCAAAATAAACGTAAAAATATTGAGGCTTAAAATTACCATATTATATACGTAAATTATATTTATTTAGCAGTCTATAATTGATTTTTTTCTCAACTAAATTACTATACATAATGAAAAATCTTTAAATTTCTTAAAGTTTGCAATAACAATTTTCTTGAGTAAATTGTTATTTATATTTTATTATTTATAAGAAATGTACAGAAAAACGTGTGTCTATGATGATTTTACATAAAATCATCTTTTTTTTTAATTTATCTAGTAAATAATTTTACGTAGTCACCGAGAACATCACTGTATATTTGAGCCCATAGATTCATTCTGTCTTTAAACAAGCCTTTATCCATTTTTAAGGGCTGATTAATATCCATGTAATTATCATCGGTACCCATAGGAGTCCAAGATACAGTAAGATCACCATCCAAACTCGGTGTTGGATTTCTAGAAATGAAAAAAAAAATTAAAAAATCATGATTTTAATTTAAAAGAATTATTAACTTTCTTACCCTTCTTTTGCGAAATTGGTCCATAATTTTGTCATGACAATTGTCATTTTCTCGACAGGAGATCCAGGTTCAGGTTTGTTGTTAAAATGCGTTGAATAAAATAGATACCCTAGTTCATCTCCATGTGCGACACCTATTTTTTTAAAATTAATATAGAATTTTTAATCAAAATTTGAACGATTAAATTAATTATTTAAAAAAATATTAAATTACCTTCTTCATTCTTAAATAAACTCTTCATTAGTCCAAACGGAGTATAATACGAGAATAAGTATTCATATACTGGCGACTTATCTCTAGCGCCAAGAATTTTCGAAGTCATAAGAACACCTGCAGCGAAGAATATATCTGTACTCATCTGTAAAAACATTTAAGAGGTCACTAAAATCCCAGATAATTATAAATTGAAAAAGAAATGTTATTTTAATAAAAAAAAGTGAAAAAATATTAAATTATATTAATACCTTTGTAAATTGAGCTTTAGAATCAGTTGTCAGAGCTTTTCCATCAAGATAGAATTTTCTGAGCATATCGCTCATTTCCTTCTTTTTAGCATCAGTAGCATTTAAGTCATCTGGTAAAAAGAATTCGAAATGCTGATCCATCATGTCAGCGTTTGGCAAGAACACTAAAATTAATTAAAAATTTTTTTATTATAATTATTTCATGAAAATAATAAAAATAATAAATATTAAAAAATATTTGTTTTAAACAAAAAAAAAATAATATTAATTTTATTAATTGAAAAAAAAATTACTTGGTGTAAAGAAAGAAGTTTCATCCATATTAAGTCCCAGCATAACTGGTACATCGGCAATATCATCTTTCTTAATCAAAGTCCATGGATCATTAGTCAAAAATATATCTTGTCCAACATCAGCTTCAACAACTGGTACGAATGGTGCCATGTGTCCATTCATATGATTCTTTAATTTATGATTAAACAATTACATTTATTTTTCATGTTTTATTTTTGATGATTGAATTTATATTCATAAAACGAACTATTAATAAAATAATTACCAAATTTTTTGTAACTTCTCCGGTTGCAGTAACAATTTCTGGTACCGAAAATTCTTTGAGCTTGTCTACTAAGACTTTAGTATCTGTAGTTTTGATACCGAGAATTTCTCCTAATTTAAAGGCTTTATCTTTTGGTGCATAATCGATAGCCCAATTATTAAGTGCTGATCCACTTTCCATAATAGCTCCCTTGAATAAACCTTAAATAAATAATATAAATTTTATAAAACTTAATTAGAATAATTACATCAATTATTTTATTTTCTAAAAAAAAAAAAAAAAAAAAATTATCTATAAATACATTTCTTTCACTTATAATAGATATAAAAAATATGATTTATAAATTAAAATATTGCTAACCTCGTGACATTGGAGATAACATATGATAATGAACAGAAGCAGCACCAGAGCTTACACCAAAAAGTGTAACTCTATTTTTACATCCTCCAAAGTTGACAATATTGTCTTGTATCCATTTCAAGGCCATTACTTGATCTTTCATACCAACATTACCAGGAGCATTTACATCTCCTGTGCTTAAGAATCCTACAGCAGGCAAAGATAAATTTTAATACCCGATATAACCAATCATTCATAAATTGCTAAAATGATAAAAATAAAAAATAAAAAATACCAGCTGCTCCAACTCGGAAGTTCATAGTAACTATAACGACATCCTGTTCAACGAGGAAATCAGGTCCAAAAACGTCATCGTTACCCGATCCTGCGTTAAAACCTCCCGGATGGAAATAAACCATAACTGCCCTTTTGGCTTCTTTATTTGGTTCAGGAGTGTAAATGTTTAAGTAAAGGCAATCTTCATCACCGAGAAGACCTTGCTTTATCATACAGTAGAAGACACAGGTCGATCGATGTTTTGTTGCGTCGAGTGTACCGATCCATGGATCTGGTGCTGTTGGTGCCTTAAATTAAAAAAAAAATTTAATTAATTGAAATATAATTTTAACCATATTTTTTTGTATTATTATAAAAAAAATATTTTGTTATAAAATTATATGAAATATTTCAATAAATAATATTTAATCGTAATACGTCAATTGTGTTAACTGCGTCACTGAAAAATATTTTTGCTGTTTGAAAAGTATAAATGATATACTACAGATATTTTAATTATATTTCATATCAAGTCCTATTGTACACTAGATCAGACATTAGAGTTGATTGATAGTGTTTTATAACGCTCAAGTTTCATAACGTTCTAGTAAATACATTATTATTATGTGACGTAACATTATAGAAAAATGAATTTAGAAGATAAATCATAACAAATTTTATTTAAAATAATAAAAAAAAATTGAACGAAATTTTTTAGAAATTTAGATTTTTTTTATTTATATAAAAATTATATTAAACAATAAATTTGATGAGTATGATCTTTTAATAAAAATTATTTTTTTTGTTACCTATAAAAATATTTCATTAATTTTATAAAAAATACAAAATATTAGAAAAGTTAATTTTTTTGTAAAAATAATTTAACCATCGATTAACTAAACGATTGTTTTGTACTTATTATTATTATAAATAAGTGATTAATTAACGTGACTAGATTATTTCATATCACAGTAAAATTATTTTTTTTATACATCCAAATTCTTAACCATATCTCAAAATAAAATCTATACTCACATCAAATTTATGAAATCCTACAGGTGGTTTAGCATAGGGTATACCCTTAAAACTGTAATAAGGCTTTCCATTAAACTTCGTAGTCGTCTTGAGTCCCTTAATAGATCCAAGCGGTACATCAATCGTAACTTCCTCGTCGGCTAATGCAATTCCAGCGAGGAGCAAACATGTTACCAGCTTGAAAGTCCACATTATGATTTTGCGATTCCAACCGATTATCACGGTCTTTTATAAGCGCAGCTGCAGTTTTACTCGAAAATCGTCAAAGCCAAATGACCAGTTTAATGCAGCCTTG
>JAPYZE010007578.1:0-10822 GCA_030522805.1 Leptomastidea abnormis
TCAGCTACATACCTATACATACGAACAAAAACAACAACAAACATCAAAAAGTTACGCGGATGGAAAATTGAGCTGTTACATATCAACAGGTTAACCAGATCGGAAATAGTGAACTATACCATATAACTGACATCAATTCCTCTCCCTACATTTGCACCTACCCTCGAGAGACATATTCTTTACGATCATATGGAAAATATATAAATAGCTACATGTATGAGATAAATATATGCATCTCGTTATATAGAGAAAAAAAAGCTTTTTTATTGCACTGAATTTGACACTCGTTTCATCCAATCGTATGTAGAGGTGTGTTATATATATGGCTTTGAAGTTGAGTGTATAAGAGTATATAGGGTGTGAGAGAGAAAGAATAGAGAAGAAGGGATGAGTCCCTTTGTTTCGTATATAACTCTACTATATATATATATATATTACGCTGTGGCAAATTGAAAAAGCGCTACCGGGTTTTGGTGCGAGGAGAGGATATATATCGGGGGAGCTTTTTCACGCGTTGTTGTTCTTGTTGTTGTATATGTGTATGTGTGTATGTGCCATTGTTCTATTTCGAGACGGGTACACGCGTAATCGGATTTCGAGGGCGTTAAAGAAGGAAGAAGAGAAAGGGTAAAGTGGAAGAGAAAGAGAGAAAGAGTTGTAGAGAACGAGAAAAACCATTGATTTGTAATTTAATGCGCTCTCTTTTTTTGTTATACACTTTTTATTTGAATGTAGGTATATCGTGTTTTTTGGGAAATGTTTGTAGGTATCGAGAGTTTGAAAAATTTGGAAAAAAATGTTGGTTATTGGATTATTTCTTTTTTTTATTTTTTATTATAGAGATGTGGATTACGTTTTTTCTTTTATTTTAAATAGCTGCATAGAGTTAAATGTATTTTTTTATTATTGGATACTTGTAAGCAAATTTTTCCATGTGTTTGCGCACGAAATGAATATTACCCCGTTAAAGTAAACATATACCGTTTTTGCAACGGGAAATCTTCTCTTTTATATCGTATCTTACTATAATCTGGAAATAGTTATCAAAAAAAAAAAAATTTTGTGTTTTTTGTTCAAGCAAAAAAAAAAAATGTTTTTTTTTGCTTGAACAACAAATTGACCTAATACATCACTTTTAGATTAAGCATTTAATACATCACACACACCCTTATAGCTACTATATACAAATTGTCCTCGAAAAGTCACACGAAACACGACTATCCATCACCAAGTCCACTATACATACACTTTTCAAATCAAGTGTACTATTCCCCCTCAGCAACTGTTAATTAAAAATCCGGCTATACTCTTTGTTACCTTTATCCAATCCCCCATTACTTTCATCCCCAAAGCAAGAAATAAAAGAAAAGCTGCCAAATGCTAGGTCCAAATTCATTTCTCACATCGTATATGATGAATCGCCTCAACGAGAGAGAGAGAGAGAGAGAGAGCTGAACCGTAAACCCATATATGCAAGCACATATATACCTATATAGAAAAATAAAATTAAAAAAAAAGCAAAAAGCAAAAAAAAAAAGGTGACCAACAGCAACCCCTACTTCTCTTCCTTCTTCGCCAGCAAACTGTCTGGCCAAGCGCTGCAAGCCATGCGGATTTGTATTCCGTTCTCGTACGGGGCCACACACATACACACACACACACACATACCTTTATATACATACACATACACGTACGTACGTACGTATATACATGTACACATAGACACAGCTTCCGCGGAATAACGGCCAAAGCGCGGCCGAGTGCGCGCATTACGCCACGGTCCAAGCCTACCTGCCTACCTACCGCGCAATAAGTCACGGCATGCGCTCTCTTGCACGTTCTATTCGCTCGCTTGCAGCCAGTTTTCCCGCTGCAAACGCTATATGTGTATGTACAGTACCATTAGAATGTGTGTACTCTCTATACGTATATATGTACGTAGCTAGGTAGTATAGGTACGGAATCAACGATAGAACCGGCACTGCCGGCCGGTTTACAAGGCACACACGTGCAGCTAATGTCGTACGGCAATTTTTGGACTGTAGGTGACGTGTGTATATAGGGTATGTACGCTATGAACGCGAGATTATATTTTTTTTTATTTTTGGTCTTTCCGGGTTTGGTTCTTTTTTTTTTATAGGGAGGACTGTGAATTTACGTGGCTTCTGTATGAATAGGATGATTTCATCGAGGCGAATATAAAGGCGGATATTTTGCTCCGCGTGAGCGCGCGAGAAAGTTGCGCGCTTTACCTATGTAGGTATATATGTATATATATGCGTGTGGAATTGTAATGCTTTTGAACGCGCGCACTTTATGTTGCTTTGTCGAATGTACTAGATTTATCGTAAAGTGTGGTGATGGTGATGATGATTGTTGTTTGGGTATGGAAATATTATAAGGTTTAATTTTGTGATGGTTTTTAGGTTTAATATAATATATTGTGGATGGATTTTTTTTAAAGGTGGTTAAGTGGTTTAAAATTGCGTTACATGCACTCGATTTAAGTTTTGGTGGTTTGGGAAATTGATGTTATCTAAGCTTATGTAAAATAATGTCCGTTCTATTAAGACTTTCTAATTTAAATGATAAATTACAACTTGATAGTTATAATAATTTCGTTTGGTTTTTTTTTTTATTATTTTTAATAAAATTTGGAAGTTAATATTTGTGAGTTAAAAAATTAAATTAAAAATTGACACTGCACTATAAAAAATTGGTTACAAAATTGTACAAAATTTAACAAAAAATATTTAAAGTGTAATGGAATTTAAAATAAACTTTTATTTCAAGAATGTTATTAAAAATTGTTATAAAATAATTACTATCATAATTTATATTAATTTCGAAATGCATGCAATAAAAAATAATTAATAAGAGCTAGAAAACAGTTTCATTACATTATTTTAATAATTTAGAAAAAATTAAATTCTTTAGTCATTAACTTCTTAAATAAGCTTTTACATTTTGCCATTGTAATCAAAAAGTACTTAAAAATGTTATAATTTAAGTAGTATGCAAGAAATTAAAATTATCTTCATATCCTACACTAAAAAAAAAAAAAGAAAACCCAGTCAACAAGTACAAAATAAAATTAAAAAAAAAAAAATAGCCTATTAAAACACAAATTACTAATTTTCTAAAAATCTTTTCAACACTCACATACTTATACATTTCTTAAAAACTTTCATACTTAGACTGAACAAGAAAAAAGAACTAGTTTATCAGGAATGTTTATCTACATATTGTGTCTAACGCGTGGAAAAAGTATCTTTCACTTTACGCAGCGTATATAGGTAGCAGTTGTAAGTTTAAACCGCGGACAGCCAGCCAGCCACCAGTGCATTCACTTTTGAGCCGGCCCCATACCTATACACACTCATTTGGTTCTCAGTCTGTTGCGTTAAAACATTAAAAAAATTTACCCCCTCGCCCTTTTCTTTCATTACATTTTTTTTTTTTTTAAAGAATTTCACAACATTTTAACGTTTAGTATTCAACGTTCTTATCATAAGTTTTAAAATTTTTAGAATTCTTATTTTTAAACCTGCTAATAGTCCTTGTTACAAAGATAAGTAAAAAGTAAATTTACTGAAAAGTAACAAATTTCAAACTTTGCAGTAACTACTTAAAAGTTTTTTTAAAAATATTTGTAAAATGTAATGCTCCAAAAAAAATCACAAAGCATCCGTCAACTACATGAATTTAAACTTAAAATACGAAAATATTCTTAAAAACGTAAAAGCAAAAACAAGTAAATAAATAAATCAAAAAATTCCGTCAACAGCATACATATATATATAAATAAAGTCTTAAAAAGACTCACCTGAAATTCGAAAGTTTCCGGAAGAGCGTTAACAGAACACTTCGTTGCACTGGTATATATATAAGTAGCAGTTTCTTCCTACTTTTCACCAAAAAAATAAAGAAGTATATAGCCTTCTATTCGAGTAGGTTATGTGTACTTCAAAAAAAAAGTAACTCCAAACACACTTTCTTCACCAAAGTAAGTCTCCAAAAACTTTATCTCAAGTTTAAAACTCTCTTTCTCTCTCTCTCTCTCCTCACCAGTAAACGATATAAAACCAAATTCAACCGTTGTAATACAAAACAAAAGCAATCACGTCAACTGTCACTCAAAATATTTAAAAAAAATACACGTTCTATTTTAATATATCCTGCACAGATATACAAGTAGTACAATTAACAATTACAATATGCACACGCGAATTCGTTCTTTTGCTGCATCAGCTGAAACCACACACTAAAAACACAACAGGACAGAGACCGAGAAAAGAGCGAAATGAAGAAAGATAGATAGAAGAGCTCGCGCGGAACGTTGGCGGTATACTGGCCGCCGACCTGTTTCCCGCGAGAGCGGCACTACCGTCGTCCGACTCGTTGTGTGTGTTCAATGTTCAGCCCATGCGCACAAGAACACACGCGCTCATATACACTTACACACCTTCACCAATACCAATAAGAGAGAAGGAGATGGACGACAAGGATGTCTTTCACTTGCGCCCGTTGTGACCCCCTTTAACTATATACATACATATAGGTATATGTATGTATGTATATCGCATGTGCTCACCCACCCCACCCACTCAAATAATATGTGTGTATATATATAGAGGTGTACAGACATTAGCCCGACAAGAGCGCAAAAACCTGTATACACGTATCTTCGTTGCTGCCGGCCCTTTTCGTTCTCGCCGCCCCTTTTGCTTTTTTGTATGTGCCTTGACGATGTTAGTGGCTTTTTTTTTGGACTATGGGTTATAAGTTAGAAGAACGTCTTGAAGGTAGCCCTTCTCGTTTAGTGTGAAAAATGATGGGGAAGGTATTAACGCGAGAGATAGGTGTGTGTGTGCTCTATGTGTACATGTTTGCTTTCTTTTTTTTTATGGAGCTTGAATTTTTTGTTATACCTTTATATATATGTATAGATACGTATACTGGCTTTTTAATTTTGTATGGAATTGATGATGGAAAGTTATGTATATAGGTACACGATGGTATATAGGTAGGGGGTTGTTGTACGTTGTTGTTGTGATCACAATTTACACCTGAATATTTGTTATTTTATTTATATACATATTTGCTTTAGATTGAGAAAATTGAGCTTTAAATATTCAAGATTTAATTTGAGCTTCCTGTTATTTGTGGATATAATAAAAAAAAAAAGGTGAGATATGAAAAATGTTTGATGAAAGTATTTTATGATGTATTTACTAACCGATAAACGGTAGATGAATATATGTGAAACATTTATTTTTGTAATATTTTAATAAATATTTCGAATATAAATCAAAACTTTATAATTTTTGTTATTTTTTTTATTATTAAAATTAAAAATGATCATTGACATTTTTATTTAGCAAAATGTGTATTATTTTAATTTATAATATAATATCAATTTCACATTAATTTAGTGAACTTTCATCGTAAACTACTGTAATATTTTTCAGATGTAATATAAACATTTTTATAGTTGTCGGAAAAATTGGAAAGTATCGGTTGGAATATCTACTTTTCAGATTATGCTAAACCACAGATTCTATTCATAGCAAATTTTGAACTACATATTTTACTCGCCTTAAAAATTTTTTTTGTAAATAGTAAATTATTGTTTATTAATAAACTTTAAACGCCAAATTTTTTGCAATTCAAGTACTAAAAATATCATTAAGATTATTTTATGTTATCTATATTCAATTTGTTTTATATGAGCATCAGTTTCTATTACATTAAAACACTTTACATTTTGATAAGCACACCTCTATAAAAATAAAATACTTTTTAACAAACTTTGTAGCAATAATTCAATATTTAATATAGAGCAGACTATACAAAAAGCTTTCAACTTAAAACGATTTTCAATGGATAGCAAAAACATGACTCACATGTTAATATCAACTCGCGAAATTCAACGTGAACCTCGTATATGGTTTTCATATGTGAATCACAACCGTGAGTCGCATATATAAATTGCATAAGGATCATTCGTAAGTTTAGCAACTTACATTTACCACAATATTTGATAGGTATAATCTCTAAAAAATACAATCCACCTCTTATCTTTTATTTCCAACAGTTCATTTTCCTTGTACTCCATGAAATATCTAAACACTAATTACAAAAAAAAAAAAAAAATATATAAACTTAAATACCATTCCATCAATTTGCAGCTTAATAACGGAATAGCTACAAATTTTTAAAACTCGTCCACTTGGAAAAACTATACCTGACCGTCACTTAAAATTAAGTCCAAAGAGAACGAAAACTAAAAAGAGGCTTAAAAATAAAAAAGAAAAAGAAGAAGAAATTTCTGACCTAATTTAGCATACTAGCCAAGAATACGTAAATGACGATCAAAAGCTTGAGAAAATCGTTAAGAAGCTGTATAGTAAGAGAGATGAGGAGGAGGTGGGTTGCAAGCTTAATTAGCAAACGTAGTTCTCTATACTCCACGAATTGCATGTATAGGTATACAGCGTCTCTTAGCATACGCTTTTACTCAAAACGAGCTTTTACTTTAGGCCAAAAAAAATATTTCTTTTTTTCACATGCGCGAATGGTTCGTTTTCTTTTGTCTTAGTGACTGATTTGTGCGATCGACTATTTTGCATCTATACTTCAACCTTAATGAGAAAGAAGAAAAAAGAAAGAGAGAGAGAGAGATTGGTTGTGTTAACGAACGTTCGGTTTTTTTTATGATACTGACATATTCCGTAAGGATATAACGTTCGTTTCGAACTGACATTTAACTAGTTTTTTCCTCTCTTTTTTTCTATTTTACTCATACCTAATTTTTTGTACTCTATTAATAATTATTTTCTATTATTAATTGCAAAACTCCTTTTTTTTCTCTCGTTTTCTCTTGACACTTTGCAGTAGGAGTTTTTTGCTTGCTCAATGTCTAAAGAACAGAGTAATTAACTTTATTTTAAGAACTTTTTTACTAGCTTATATTTAATACTTTTGTTGTTGTTGTTGTTGTTATTGTTGTTGTTGTTGTTGTTATACATGCGTTGATGCGTTAATAGATTCAATTACTATATTACGTATATTCTATTTAATATGATAACAATTGTATATATAATTACAAATTGGGTCACATCTCTCTTACACAAAATTGGTAATATTGATAATTACATAGATATGAAAACATCAATTTAATATACGATTACTATAATATTAAAATTAATCGAAATACAAATTGTATAATGCTCGACATTTGAAAAACTCAAAAAAAAAAAATTTTTTTTTTAATTTATATGCAGTACTTTAAAATAAACGTCAACACATAAAATAACTAACCATTACTATCAAATAACAGCAGGATAATCAGCATTACCAGCAAGATGCTAACCATCATATAGACATAATAAGTATATCAGGTCTCAATATAATTTTTAATTCCCTTTTTTTTTATACAACATTCCTAAGCCACCCGCTATTTTATATGAATATACGTCACAAACTTAAACATATACTGTACGTGTATAAGTTAAAAAAAAAAAGAAAAAAAATGAGTATTATGTATATGCGGAGATATATGGAGAAAGAGGAGGAGGAGGAGGATGATGAGGAAGAGAGAAAGAGAAGAAGAGAAGCTCTCTCACGAGTATAAGATCCGCACGCTCGTATATACGCGAGTCAAGCAGCCAGGCCCCAGTGACCGAGATTCCCCGTTTTCCATTCTTCGTTCCATGCCATACCTATACCTATACCAATCCTATATCTTTGCCGGATGCTTCTTTACTCCCGCTAACCGACTGCTGCTATATACCTGCTGCTGCTGTAACTGCTGTAAATGCTGCGTTATATATACATAGCTATATACAAGCCTCAGCAGCACTTATTAGCGCTGGGACCGTGTTATATAGGTATATAGCAAGCAAACCGCGATGACGTGCTATATGTACATACATATGTATGTAATAACCTATGTACATCTCTTCTCTTGGTTTATTCCAATGCTCTTCCATAATATACATACCTATGCTCTATGCTTGTCTACATATTTATCTATATCTATTATCTACCTTTCTTTCTCTCTCTCTCTCTCTCTCTCTCTCTCTCTCTCTTTTTCTACACTCTCATCCGCCTCTCATCTTTAACGCGCGTTAGCTGTACATATTTTTTGCCAATAATTCTCTCTCTTTCTCTCTGTGTATGTTTATATATAGCGGATTCTCTGCTGGCGCGATTGATATGTTGATTCGCGAGCGCGGCATTGACCTTCATTCCAAACGCGTAATGTGCGTGAATGTGTGGCGCCTTTGATGATATGTTTCGTATATATAGGTATACGTTTGAGAGCCGGAACTATCTGTATTATATACATATTTGATGCTTGGAATTTTGCTTATTCTCTCATTTTTTATTTCAGTTTTTAACTTTGTATTTTTTATTTTTTTAATTTTTACAATATTTGATAATAAAAAAAAATTCATTTTTTTTTTAAATTAGTGAAATAAAGGATAAAACTTTATACATAGTTCAATTTAATTTTGATTTATATGAAAAATAAACGTTCTTTCGTCAAACTACATTTCAAATTTTTCATTTATTTTTTTCTATTCTATGTATTAGCAATATTATAATATTATGTATTTACAATACAACTACTTGTAAAATATCACATGTAAAATAAAATACAATATTTTCAGTTCTGCTGCGTAAGCTATATACCCACGATCGAGAGCTAAAACTACCTACTAACCGATCGTAAAACATATATATATATATATATATATATATATATATATATGATTCACGTGAGCTGTATTAAGCCAGTGGACTGCAAATCCGGATCGCTTCAGCCAACCGAGTCTCCGCGCAAGTGAATCCACGATATATGTATGTATATGTATATGTACACAGAGATTACTAGTTATCGAAAAACATATTAAGGGCATCGACATCGATGAGTCAATTGGGCCAAGCCCATTACCTTTATCTATATATCTATCATTTCATACTTTTTCTTTCTTTCTTTCTCTTATCCTACAAATCATTTACCAATATGCATCAATATTGTTAGTATTCAATTTTTCTATTTTTTTTTGTTATTATTTTTTTTCTAATTGCTCTACAATAACTTTTTTTTCATTTTATTTATTTATTTTTTTTAACAATCAATTTTTACAATTAAAAAGAATGTCAACCGTCAGTAAAACAAAATATCGAGCCGCAAGCAATAATAACCTCTGACAATTAATTAACGTCTCTTGTTAGTTTTTTAATTCACGAAAAACTAAAATTGACACAAAAAATTAAAAAAAAAGGTGGCAAGGTCGGAATTCGAACTTGATCTTTGGTAAAAAGCTTCCTGAAAGAAAGTAAGTATATTTAAGAAGAAGAAGAAAAAAAGAGAGAGTTTTTGAGCGGAACTACATGTATTTATAGTTCTGACGTCATCGTCTAATTCGATATGTTAAAAAATGCCTTTTTCTAGGACAACCAAAAAAAAAAAAAAAAATTTCTCTCAAATCATTGGTTTAACAGTAAAACTAAAATAATTTTATAAATTAAAGAAAAATTCTACAAGCTAATAAAATCATTTAATGAAAAAAATGATAATTTATTTTTCGTTTTCCTTTTTAGCTAAATAAGGTTCAAATTGTTATCCTATTACTAAATATATAGGCTATACTTAAATAATGTCGAGGATAATATTGTGACGAGAACTTAAAGGCACTTAAAGGTCGATATAATACTTATTGCATTGTTAGATTTTATTCAGGCAGCTATAAAACGTGTGTGGGAAGGTAATACGTTAATGGCTATATACGTGCGAGTTCCCCGATGAAATAAACTTGATAAAAAAACGTACCTATTCGATATGTTACATTAAGTCTTTGTAAAATCCTTCTTTTTTTATTCTCTCTCGCTTTTTCAAATTGTAATACATGCATTGTTTTGACTTTTATTTATTTTCTCTTTATATATTATACTAGCATATAACAAAAATTTTATGCAAAAATGCTTTCAATGTTCTTTTTTTTATTTTTTCTTTTATGTATATGAGCACATCAGAAAAGTTAAACCATCATAAATTTTATTTTTACTATCAAATCTGATAAAACGTAATATAAAAGTACAGTTTATGTCCTGAGTAATGCATAATAGTATATGCGATACATATCTATATAACGTCGAATCATAATGAAACATTTTAATGTTGATATATTGCAAAAAAATATAATAAAATTTATCAAAATTTTCATCAATTACAAATAAAGCACATAAATTACAGAGAATGCCAAATCGAAAGGTGAATTAAGGTTTTTCATTAAATCCCATCCATACCATCATTCACGAAGATACTATACAATTCTAAAGGGTTAATTGACTAGGTAGTAGTAGTGGTAGTTGTAGTAGCAAATGTATTGTCTATCGGTGTTAGATTCTCTGTGAGCTAATGAGTTACGTATTTTCAAAATATATATATGGGATGACACAGCTGCACATCTATTATATAGAATTGCTTTTAACCACTTTACATTTGTTATATATAGATATATAACTGACAACAGGTGTTCCATTAAAATTACTAAAACGATTTCGTGTATCAATTTAAATTATTTCCAATTTAATTTTCGCTAACATTTATTGCTGGAAACTATAAAATTAAAATTCTTTTTAAAAAAAATTTTGTATAGTTTCACAAATTGTTTACAAAGCTTAAAAAACTTCTATTGTAAAAAAATCAAATCCCTGTAACCAATTTTTTTTTTTTCGTTTTTTTTTATCCTGCAACATATCATCGAAACAAAGCTGACCTACGTCGTCATCGTCAACAACAACAATA
>JAPYZE010007579.1:0-13942 GCA_030522805.1 Leptomastidea abnormis
TACACCCGAGGCACATTGATTCTTTCACATAGGGAGATTACCTACACATCTAAATAGCAACGTTGTACATTGTAAAAATAGATAGCGCAACTTCCGCATACAAGGTATAACTTGTCCAACGTTGTCATTTAGACCTCTAGGGAATCTCCCTATGTGAAAGAATCAATGTGCCTCGGGTGTATATATTTATATATACTCCACTCTTGCATTTGTTTTGATATTGTGCCGACTGCCGCTAGACTGAAGCCGGCAAGTCAATAGGCTTCCAGCGGCGAGCCTACAAACTTTGTATACGGTATATGTATACATGTATATATCTCCGCTCGCTCGCGCTCGCGCTCGCTCGTTTCACGGGCCCGCCTAAAGAAGTTTCACTTCAAAAATGGACTCTTTTACCTTCAATATAATCGTCTTTACTGAAATGTAATGAACAAACTTTTGCATTAATGCTAAAATTTTTGTCTATTTTTAAATTCCTCTTCCATAACCAAAGTCTATCAACATTTTCATCTACATCAAATAAATTTTTGCGAATCACACTACGAGGCTTTGGCAAAGGATGAAAGCGAATAGTTGGGTCTTTACTGGCTTTGCTTGTACAACCGTACACACAGCAAGTTCTGTTATTTGATTATTTTGGAGAAAATCTAGCAGCATCTTTTTCCTCAGTATCATCCATGATGCTGAAAGTTTTGTTTAAGATGTTAATTTTGTAAAAATTGAAATAAGATACTTCATTTATACTAACTATATTAATACCTATTTAATACCATTTGAGGTTACACTGACTGCTCCGTACTCCAACTTTAATTAAACTAAAACTAATAAATATTTTTACCTCAAATATTTTTTATTTGAAGCCTAATAACTATATCTATAATATGTTTCAGTGGTTACCATATTTTTAACTAATAATTTATAAATTTAATCAAAATTTAATAACACTCCATAAGAGCCTGTACAAATTTGCCTTATGTTTGGTTGCGAGACGGTCTCAGACGTCACGTTACGACCAACATCGCGACACTAATACATATAGTCTGCTTGAGCTGAGAGAGAGAGGGAAAGAGAGAGAGAGAGAGAGAGAGAGAGAGAGAGAGAGCGAGAGAGAGAGAGCAAGCAACGAGAGAATAATATCTCGTTACAAAATTAAAAAATAATAGCAATCACATAAATAAATAATTGTACATTTTTCATAGTATGAATTAAATTTTTATGTATTAAATAAATAAATTTCTTACATATAGAACTAAACACACTATAGTGTAGGTATACCCTTGAATTAGGTTTTATGTTAAGACTGAAATTCTGAATTAGTCCTGATTGTTAGTTATTCTATTAAATTTATCAAATAAAATATGCATTTACCTACTTCATCAAATATCTATCTAATTTACTGAATCAAATACAAAAAATGTTGTTTATTCAATTTTGCTTATTAAATATAGTACCCTTAAACTTGGTTTTTCGTTAAAACACAGATTCTGCGTTGTTTCATCTAATTTATAAAATCAAATAAAAACACTAACAATGAAAAATTGTCAGATTTGGGTCGTGAATTCTTACCAAACTTGAAAGACTTTTTTCCATATATAATCTGTTTGGGATTAGGTTCTTAATCGATGAGTGGACTGTATTTCTGTGGTAAGGAAAGCCGGCCTTGTCGTGCGAGGATCAAGAGTGTAATGCGCAGGAAAATAGGATGATGTAATTGATGATTTTCACAGCTTTAGCTGGAAGTGATAGAAAACGTGTATTTTGATAAAAACTATATTTATTACTGATACACTTTATACACTTCACACGCGTTTGATGCACTATTTCGTGCTTAACAGAAAATCACCGTAAAAGAAATGAGAAAGAATAAATCTGGTCTACCAAGCAAGGTGGCTTGGTGGAAACAGTGAAAATGTACGTTTTGCGCCTTATGCGCTTACGCGTCTCTATTTTAGTGGTAGATGAATAACGCGACCGCACTAAAGATTACAAAAGTTCTCTTAAAGAGAGTTACTGGTCTACCAAGCAAAGATGGCTTGGTAGAAACAATGAAAATGCGAGTTGCGCCTTGTGCGCTTTTCGGTTGCGGATCAAGATATATGTAGGTGCGCTCTGGGCGCTCGTGCGACGTGGACTGCTGGCGAGCGCGTCTTACCGAGCAGTTGAAGAAGGAAGCGGAAGTTACGCGGCATATAGGAAGCGATCAGCGCCGCTGCGCTGACACTTACAACTTAAAAAGGCGCGTAATATTAAATTATAAATTTGATTCTAAACATACTCCCGATCTTGATGCGATAAGGCTCAGAAGGAGCATCAAAAGAATAAAGAAATCACTTAAAAACTAATCTTAAGTCTAGGTATAAGTCTAGGAATTTCATTCCTTCCGACCTTGATGCATCGCAACTGTTGAAGTTGCGATGCGTCAAGACTGGAGAAGCGTCAACTGGATTAACTCTAATTAGTATACAAAAGATTATGAGGCCGCTGCTTCTATGGTTATCTAAACTACTCTAATTCTTCAAGATAACGCATTAAAACTAACTTAGTAATTGGTCTAACTTATTCTGATCCTGCAGTACGTACTTCAGTGACTCTCACCAATGAGTTGGGGTCTTCGAAAACCTTAATCACTCGACCTAAAGGCCAACGACCCGAGGGAGTAAGTTCATTTTTAATCAAGACTAAGTCACCAGTACCTACATCAGGTTGTACCTTTCTCCACTTATTTCTCTTTTGGAGGGAGGACAGATACTCTGATGACCACCTTTTCCAGAAGTTTTGGAAAGCAGAGACTAATAGTTTCCACCGACGACCAATTGGTATATTGTCCTTACTGACATCGGCTTCTGGGACCAAATAAGAGGCTCTCATTTGGAGAAGATGAGCTGGAGTAAGCGCATTTAAGTCGGAGGGGTCATCCGAAAGAGGAATAAGAGGTCGAGAATTTAGACAAGTTTCGATATGACAGAGTAAGGTCGAGAATTCGACGAACGTTAGAACCTGCTCTCGCATAATTCTTTTCAAATAGAACTAGTTGATTTGACTGCGATTTCCCAGAGTACACCAACGTTAGGAGCTGCTGGAGGATTGAAGGGCCAATTGGTTTCCAATTGAGAAAATAGAAATTTAAAAGAAGAAGGTCTGTTGGTCTCGGAAAGCATCTCGCTCGATTCGCGAGCCGCACCAACAAATTTAGTACCTTGATCACTGTATAAATCAGTACAATGACCACGACGGGCAGTGAATCTATGGAAAGCAGCAATGAATGCTTCAGACGAATAATCTTCTACAACTTCGAGATGCACGGCTCGAGTAGACATGCATATGAACAGATCAATGTACCCCTTTTGAGTACCTTTTCCCCTCGTTTTTGAGTCTTATTGGGAATGGATCAGCGTAATAGACACCGGTTTTTTGGAAAGGAGGAGTGGGTCTAACTCTAGCTGAAGGAAGATCAGCCATCAATTGTGAATTAGTCTCACCTTTGTATCTCTTACACGTTAAACAATTTTTAGTGATGGAGCGTACAAGTTGCCTACCATTAACAATCTAATAATTCTGTCGAAGAGTAAGCAAAGTCAGTTGCACACCACCATGCAAAGTAAGCAGATGTGCTTGTTGTACTAACTTCCTTGTAAAAAGATCTTGAGTATAAAGAATTAATGGGTACTTCTGACCATCGTCAATAAGAGCTCGACTAAGTCTACCACCTACTCTCAACAGACCTTTGTCTAACTTAGAATTGAGATTTAATAACTTGCTTGACGAAGGCGAGGAAATTTGATTGACAAGGTTTCCCTTTCTCTTTGATACTTGATCCATCAAAGCAGAAAGTTCTGACTGAAAGTACTTTGCTTGGTGTTTATAGACGAAAAAAAGATTTGAGACTTTTAACTCTAGAGGGTTGAGAGCTTTAAGATGACTATTCAAGAAGGGATCTACTTCGATAAAAAGAAGTACTGGACAATACACCTTTTTAAATTTCCTTTTTAAAGATCGGTGTCTACACTTAATAACAAATCTGAGACAATAAGACGTAACAGCTAAAAGTTTATTTAAATCAGAGATACGTGACGTGAGATCTCAAGTAATCTTTAATAACTTTCTCTTATGAATTTTTTGTGGTTCTTCTGAAGTTTGCAGTTGAACAGCAACTTTTTCTGGATTTGGTACAAATACCGGTATATTAACTTCAAGTTGATGTAAAACAAGAGAGCCTTGAAACCTCAATTTTTGTTCAGGTAAAGACTCGGGATAAATGCCTCTTGAGGCCATGTCAGCTGGATTTTGCTTGGAAGAGATGTAATGCCACAGAGCGTGCGGCATGGTAGTTTGTATTTCAGTGCTCTATTGGCAACGAAGACTGGCCACTTTGAAGGGACTGCGCTTAACCAACTCAAGACTATCTTGGAGTCCGAGTACATCTTTATAGCAGTAGGAGAAATCTCAGAGGTAGTGAGAAAAGTAGAGACGAATCTACACAGTAGCTGAGCGGCGCAAAGTTCAAGACGAGAGATGCTAACAGTCTTTAAAGTAGCGACTTTGGTTTTGGCAGCCTGTAACAGCACAGACACTTCATTTTGAACCACTATATGAACTTAAACGACTGCAGCATAAGCTGACTTAGACGCATCAGCAAAACCGTGCATCTCAATGACAGATAGGTTTGGAGAGAACTTATTCCAACGAGAAATTTGGATAGCGTTTAAAGCCTCAATTGCATCTAACTATTTATTCCAGTTTCCACTAACGTCATTTGGTAAGGGATCATCCCATTTAAGTTTTAGCAACCATAAAGATTGCATTTGAATTTTAGCTAAAATAATAGTTGAAGCTAGCCATCCTAATGGGTCAAAGAGTTGGGTAATTCGAGAAAGCATCGAGCGTTTAGTCCACTTTCTATGATCTGCAGTGGCTTTAAACTTGAAAGAAAACTCGTCTTTCTTTGGACACCAATACAACCCTAAAACGGATACATCTTAAGTCAACTCGGTCAAATTTAACGAGTTATTGGCTAAGGAAGAATGAGGTAATTCAGCTAAAAGAGGAGGGTGATTTGAAGACCAACGCAATGGAAGACAACCCTTTGTTGTTATTGCGTTTAACTGAGATTTTTTCTTGAGCTTCTCTAATGGAATGACCTCCAGAAATAGCGTCATCCATATAAATCTCTTTTCTCAAGATCTCAGCACCTAGAGGGAGTGTTCTTATAGCAATCAGCAAGCTTCTTGAGAACCTTACAAGCGGATAAGGCGAGCAGGCTAAGCCATAGGTGACAGTAGCCAATTGATAGGTGATTAGTGGGTCGGTACTATTTTTGCGCCAAAGTATTGCTTGATACTTCTGGTCGTTCTCAGCTACCTTTATCTGCCGGAACATTTTCTCAATGTCCGCAGGAATGCAAATTGGTAATTTCACCATCGAAGAATCAAGTCAAATAAGTTTGGCAACAGATTGGGCCCGATATGGAGACACTTATTCAAAGAAATACCGGTACGAGAGGCAGAAAAGGTATTGAACACTACACGGAGTTTGGTTGTGGAGCTAGACTCCCTTATTACTCCATGGTGAGTAAGAAAACAATAAGTATCATCAGGACTTGCCTGAGGAAACATGTGCTCAAGATCAACATACTCCTTCATAAAAGCTGAGTACGCATCTTTAAGTTTTGGATTGGTTACAAACTTATTTTCTAATTTCGAAAAGAGAGTAGAAGCAGTCTTGAAAGATTCGAGCCTTTGCTCCTTAGGAATATTGGGATTTTCCTTGAAAGGGAGTTGGACAGAGAATCGACTATCACTATCTCGAGTACAAGTATTTTTGAAGTGCTTCTCACAGTCGATCTCTTCCTAGGTACGTTTATCAGTATCGACAGACTTCTTCGATCTCCCAAAATCTTTTAAGCAAATCAGATAATATAGGCTCTTCACTACAATGTAAGATGATAAGCTCTTTAGGTTGAGCTTGAGAACTCGGGACAGAACCCGAAATGAGCCAACCATGAATTCTGTCCATGAAATCTTTCTTCAACCGTGAATTCTCGGCCGCACCAAGAAGAATATCAATCGGATCATTCTTATAATATTGAGGATCAGCCAACTCCATTGAGATATGACAAACCAGAAACCTTTATTTTTCTGGGAGGACAATATGAAGAGACCTTAGGTATGACCAAGGCCTTTACCTCTAACTTAAAATGGGAATTAACACGACAGCTTATTTCAAAGGTTACTGCAGTCGAAACAACTCCTAACAACTGATCGTAACTCCTCTCAGATTCACGTTAGCAGGCGAGGATTTCAACTGAAGAATGTTGCTTAACGACCTAGAGATTAGCAACGACTGAGAGCAAGGATCTATTAGGGCTCTCACTAGATGCTTTTGGTCCTCTTGTCCAGTGACGAGCACTCTGGCTGTAGCAAGAAGAACTTGTTTACCACGGCGAGAAAGGGAATAGGTGTTATGACACGTACTTGTATCAGGTGAGTTTGAAGGTGACGAGCTTGAACTACTTGAAGATTCATTAGCTTTAAAGTCGTCACTCTTCTCCTTTGCTTTTTTAAAGTGCAGCATGGAATGATGCTCGCCTTTCCACTTACTACACTTATAACGAGATTGACAATCAATTTTTAAATGTGGTCCGAGGCAATTAAAACATAATTTTGCTGATTTCACTACCTTAAGTCTACTTGGAGGATTTTTAGACTTAAAGTCATCACAATTTTTAAGAGGGTGGTTGCTTTTGCAACACGGGCATGCTCTTTTAGCATCACTAGAGGTTGTTTGGTGGATATTGGACTTAGCTTCAGAGTCCTTATGACTCGGGCTATTATTGGTTTTACTACTAGTACTTCTTGAAGCGAAAGACTTTAAGGTAAGGATTTGCGAGGCGAAGAATTCTCGTTGTTCAAGAGTAGGGGATTGGTCTGCACTACCTAAAGATTTCTGCCAATCCTTGTGGGTGGCAACATCAAACTTACTAACGACGAGAGTTATAAACAAATCAGCTGCTCCTACTTCCCGTTTTAGAGCTATTAAGGAGTCAAGAGTACCGATCGTTTCTGTTTGCAGTCTTTTCAATTTAGTGCTAAAACTATTTTTCATGGGTGTAGCGTTTATAATGATTTTACAATACGCGGAGATTACCCTACGATGATTCTCGTAGTACTTAAGGGCATGCCTCAGACCTAACCTAAAACTGTAGTCAATGCCCGATCCTTATTTTGCAGTATTCGTCGTTAATTGACATATTTGGTAAAATATTGGAGTTTTCCGACAATTCTAAGGTAATTAAAATTGTCGGAAAACTCCGATACTGCAAAATACGAGGTAGGTCTCTACTTCGGTATGATGCATACCCTTAATGAACACGTCCCAAGCTTTATTATAATTCTCAGCACTAATTACTATGGACTTAATAAGATCTAGAGCTTCGCCATTAATATGAGTGCGAAATTGATAAAACTTAATAATAGGAGCTAATTCGACATTGTGGTGAATCAACGCGCGGTACATATCACGAACATTTTCCCAATCCTCGTATTTACCCGAAAACTTAGGTATATCGATTTTAGGTAAGGATGAGTATGTTAGGTTACTTAAAGGATTAGGATTCACAGGTGCAGGCGGGGCTTCACGTGCTGTTGCTGGTTGTTCGGCCTTGAGCTTTGCAATTTCGTCCGTATAACTACCTAGGTTGGAGTAATAACCATCTTCTCCGTATTCAAAAACTTAATTCTTATAGTAAAGCTCTTCGCGGGATACGCCCTTTATAAATTCGAGTTTCTCATGATTTTTAACAAACTGATCATAATTTTGCATAAGCTGCTTTAATCGAGCCTCAGCGTCACCAAGAGTCCTGGATTGCTGATCCTTCGCTTTATAATTATTAAAAGAATGACAAATACTTTTGAAAGAGAGTCTTGATCTTTAAGGTAAGCAGCCTTGGTCAAAATAACAATCCTACAAAACAATAAACTTAAAATTTAAGGAAAGGATGGTTTGGTAGTGGTATTATGCCAAGTAAATCCTAACTTAGAAGGAAATGCAAATACTACTAGGAAGAAAAGCAAACAAGCACCTATAAGTTAACGAAACTTTAAGAGAAGTACTGGTCTAGCAGTCAATATGGCTGCTAGAAACAGTTAAGGATAAGGGGAGGTTATGACTCAGGTGAGAGTCGCCAGGCACATACTGCCTACCTACCTTAGGTACAAGCCCGCAAAGCGCAACTTAAAACTAATTTTAACAAATTTTAACTTAAAACTAACACTTAGAGTCTCTAGTCGTTTGCTTCACTTTTTATTTTTATTATTTGCAAAGTCTTTTATGGCAAAACGATACTGTTGATGACAGGAACGACGACGAGATGGTGGTAGGCCTGCAGTAACAGCAGACCACAAGACTGCACACAAGTGGTGATGAGATCAGAAGTACGGCCTGCCCCTGTGGCAAAGACCGTCAACGAGTGAGGTGAGGTGGCCTGCAGATATTGCAGGCACCGTCAAGGCCGCAGCAGCGGCGTCGAGACGATGAGTTTTGGCCTGCCCCTGTGGCAGACACCATTGACAAAAAGAGGCCTGATTGAGCCACGGCCTGCCCCTGTAGCAGAGACCGTCGACGAAGAGGCAAAGTGGCCTGCAGGTATTGCAGGCAGCTTCTTATTTCTCCGACGACACCACTAGCTATGCGTCGGATGACAGTCGAGCAAATTGCCGTATGCGTCGACTGCTATGTGTTTTACCTACGATGCTATAAGAAATAGCATTTACTGCGCTCCACATGAGCAACAGTCCGCTGCCATATGCAGTACAAGGTGAGGAAGAGAGAGGAAGAGATGTAGGTAAGGTAGGTAAGAAAAGAGAGGGGGGGTTTTTTGCAACTCCCGACCGTGCGCCAAGTCGCACGACCATCTTAGTAGGAAAGAGGGGACACGAGCTATACAAGCTTGTCTCCCGACCGTGAGACTGTATAGTACAAGCAAGGTGTAAGGGGAAAAGAGAGAACTCCGACTACGCACCGGCGCGCGTCGGCGTCCACGTCGACTTCGTCTCTCTCTCCGATAACCAATATGGCTGCCGTTCGCGGCGCGACCGCGAATGCGCACATCACTTTTAAGCACTCGCGACACTTTTGTTCTGCCGGTAATCCGGCTCGAAGGACCAAATGTTTTGGATTGGGTTCTTAATCGATGAGTAGACTGTATTTCTGTGGTAAGGGAAGCCGGCCTTGCCGTGCTAGGATCAAGAGAGTAACGTGCATGAAAATAGAATGATGTAATTGATGATTTTCATAGCTTTAGCTGGAAGTGATAGAAAACGTGTATTTTGATAAAAATATATTTATTACTATGACACACTATATACACTTCATACGCGTTTGATGCACTATTTCATGCTTAACAGAAAATCACCGTAAAAGAAATGAGAAAGAATAAATCTGGTCTACCAAGCAAGGTGGCTTGGTAGAAACAGTGAAAATGTACGTTTTGCGACCTATACGCTTACGCGTCTCTATTTTAGTGGTAGGTGAAGAACGCTACCGCACTTAAGATTACAAAAGTTCTCTTAAAGAGAATTACCGGTTTACGAAGCAAAGATCGCTTGGTAGAAACAGTGAAAATGCGAGTTGCATCTTGTGCGCTTTTCGGTTGCGGATCACGATATATGTAGGTGCGCTCTGGGCGCTCGTGCGATGTGGACTGCCGGCGAGCGCGTGTCGCCGAGCAGTTGAAGAAAGAAGCGGAAGTTATGCGGCATATAGGAAGCGATCAGCGCCGCTGCGCTGACGCTTACAACTTAAAAAGGCACGTAATATTAAATTATAAATTCAATTCTAAACATAATCAAAGAATTTTTAACCCTAAAGTTTAACGCTGACTTGTTTTTGAGATATCCAGCTTTAAAGAGCCATGATTTTGCATTGTTTTGTACATCTCATAATTACTTCCTTCGCTTGACTAAAGAGAAAAATTTATAGAATGCCTGAACCGTATCAGTCATATCTCCAGTATAAAAAACCATCTTCCTAGTCATATTGTGACCAGATTGATGTGAAATGGTAATACATTATATTTCCCATTTCTCTAGAAAATTACATTATATTATCCTGAGAAAAACAATATTTTGAAGTATTGTAGCTACACATTATTTGCTGGTGATCTTTAATTATACAGCACAGTACATTGTATTTATCGTAACTTGATCGCTATGATAAATGAGGACTTGTCCCCTGTCCTTGATTGGGCTCTAGATATTGGACTCAAGGCCAACCTTAACCAATTTCAGTCTATGTTTATGGATAGTTTTACCTTCGTCTCCCGACTCAACTATAAAATCTCTGGATGAGGTTGTTTTCCGCGATCGTCAGTTGCCTTACGTAACCAAAGTCAAGAGCTTGGGTGTCTACATTAGCAATGACCTTTCGTGGACTTCTCAGGCAAACTATACTGCTGCTCAGGTTTATACTACCCTCCGCTCTCTTTGTGTGTGTGGACGTGCCTTGAAATTTAAACTCAAAAAGCACCTTGTTGGGTCTCTTATATTCCCATACTTCTATTTTGCGGCTGCAGTCTACCATAGTCTGTATGATGAGCGTGAGTTAAAACTGACTCGTTTGCTCAATTCATGAGTAAAATTTGTTTTTGGTAATATACCGTACAATAGTCACGTCAATCTTTATCGCCTCAAGTTAGGCTGGCTTTCGTCTAAGCGCAGGCGTGAGTACCTTATTGCTAATTTTTGCTACAATATCTTAACGCATGGAAAACCTTTCTACCTTGCTAATCGCTTTCACTTTATTGAGAGTTTAGCTATCAGACACTCTTCTTGCTTTCCTAAATCCCTTCTTACCTGTCTTTCCTTAACGACTGAATATATGCGTAAATCATTTGAACCCAATGACCTCTCTCTCTTTCTTTCTCTCTCTCTCTCTCTCTCTCACTCTCAGTTTGATTTTTGTTTGCAGAGATTTTTTAACATTTGACAACAATAAATAATTATTACAAATTGGATTTGAATTTTCAACTCTAGAAGCCATTAAAAAGTTTACATTTACCTCCTTTATCACGCTAAAACCATTTAAAACTAACGTGAACAAATTTTTTTATTTTTAAATTAGAGGTAAGAGCTAGTTTTGTTTCGATACTTGAAAATAAGGTATCGGGTATCAGGGTATCGGATATTTTAAAAAATAACCTGATACTCAGATACTCTGAAAAAAAGTATCGAATGATTTTCGAGTAATCGAGTAGAATCGCACTTCTCTAGAGTAAAGTCTTGTGTATATTTTTTCAGAACAATGAGCACGTAAGCAACTGAATATGTGGGAAAGATCAATAACCGAATAGATACGATTATTTTACAAATTTTACATACCGCTTCAAAGTAATTAAAGCTAATAGTATGCGAGCTATCAACTTCAACCGATCATCATAGCAATCATGAATCGTTAAAAATTAGCGCCATGATTTTTTTAATTCAGAAGTATCGGGGTCTCTTTTCAGACTTACGTGAGTAGCAGTGCGACGGCTCAAGCCCGACAGCTTGCCGAGCTTAGAGCAGTGGGACAAGTCAACAGTTTAATCTGGAGTGCCAGCGAGTCTGGTTGAGTTCTCGCAAATCATTCGCGGCCTCAGTCTGGCTCGTTCTCCATGTCTTTAATTCTTGCACAACATTAACCTCTTCTCTTTGCACTGCTTTGCCTTTGTGGCTTATAATTGTTTTTTGGCTAATAAGAAGCTCTTGGCAGAATGAAACTATAATTAAAATTTGATTTTTTTCTTTTGTTGCTGTGTTATCGAGAACAAACCGATTTCTCTCCATCTCATGAGTTGACTGTAGTAGTGAGTCCGTCAGTCAATGAAAAGGTTTTTTTTTAAAGAGCTTGTGAGAGTGCTGTGCTGTATATCCATCAGCATATGGAATTTGTTCTAGTTTTTCCACTTTTATCCTTTCTTTTGTTCTATCGGCCCTAACACATTGCACTGTGTACTTAACCTGAGAGTAGGTAATTATTAAAAAAGCATGCTAGAAACTATTCATATAATTATTGTTACATAAATTTGACTGTGTGCATAAAATTACTTTTTTCTCTTTTTATTTGCGAATCAAATCGTTATATTAGGATTTTAATGAACTAAATCTTAAAAGTTGATCATTTTTGATTATTTTTTATTAACGTAAAATTGCCAACAATATAAAATTTGTTGTAGGTATTTATCAGTTTAGATATTCAATCACAATTCCTAGTTAATATATTATAAACACAAAAATAAACACAAATTTTTTATTCATTACTTATTTTACATTAATGATCTAAATTTAAGTTTACTTGCTCTGTGAATGTAGTACATAGTTTTGTTTTATTCGATGTTGCTGAGTCAATTTTATCATCGATATCGATAATGTGACTTTGCAAATTTGCGGAGACTCGAAATACCTTGACTGGTGTGTGGACCTTGAAAATCCAGATTTTTCATTCATCTTTTCATTATTCATCATAACGTTCTCTGTAGTGAATTAGGCAGCGCAGCCGTCTAGATAGCGGAAGGTTATTGGTTCGATCCCAGTCTGGAGCATATTTTTTTATTCGTCGGAAAAATCGTTTTTTTTTTAATATTTTTTTTTCAATTTTAATTATTATGATGAATTAAAAAATTGTTATGATGAATAAAAAATCTTGATTTTCATGGTCCACGTACCAGTGAAGATATTGAGTCTTTGCAAATCCACAAAGTTACATTATTGATATCGATAACAAAATCGGCTCAGCAATACCGAATAAAACAAATATGTTCACATTGATATATTGATCAATTATAAAAGCACTAATAGCTTCATATCAATTACAGGAAGAACTTCCTATTTGTTGGCCCCGCATTTCTACCACAGTGGATACAACAGTTTCAAAAATTAATATCAATGATTCTACTGACTCTGAATTGTTTGTCAATAATGCTACTTCTCAAGAAAATCAGCCTCCTATTAATTTAGATAAATCAAGTTCTTATAGTTGTATTCAATTACCTGTAAATTCTTTTAGATCAGATACCTTAAGAATAGCCGCTCCAGTTACATCTTGTTTAATGAAAAATGTACATACAACCCAGAGTTCATCGGTTATAACTTTTCCACAGCTCCAGTCTATAAGATTTGTGCAAACAAATTTTCAAACTACTATTGAACATAGTTCGAACAATAATATATCTAATGCAGCGTCATTATGCACTCAAATACAAAGTTCTACTAGTATATCTCAAAAAACACATGATGATGTTAATAATATAACACAAGATACTGTTCTTTGTGGAAACTATGGCAGTCTAACTAATTCCGAGTTACATAATAATGAGAATCAACATCAGCCGCAAAATGTATTAACTGGAAATTCAATTCAACAAAACCTACAAACTCAAAGTACTGTGGTACTTCAGCAACAAACATTGCTTCCATTATCATCTCGACCAATAATAACTGTACAGCCTCAACCGCAATCACATTATCAAATGATGATGGGCGTACCGTGCAAGGTTAGTCGCCATACAGGATTGCCAAATTCTTTCCGATCATCTAGAAATGCGAATAAAGATCAAAGTAGCAATCGTTCTCGTAATATTAGTAAAGAACCTCCTGGAGCAGTCAATTTTGAAAGAAGCTATCAAATTTGCCAGGCAGTAAGTATATTCAAATTAAACTTTTTAGAGTATAGTTATTTTCTGTATTACAGTCATACTTTTCTAAGTCAAAGTATTTTATTGAACAATTATTTTATGACTGCAGAATTACATTGTAATTGTTTATTTTACTAAAAAAATTTTGTCATCTCTTTACTACATTTTTATTACTATTACTATTTTGCTTTCTCAAAGAGAAAGCTTTGTAACGGTGAAAATTTTCGATTTGGTTTTTTTTGTATTTCTTGACGTTTTGAAAGTTCCTGAACTCGA
>JAPYZE010007581.1:0-11972 GCA_030522805.1 Leptomastidea abnormis
AATAATAATAATAATAATAATAATAATAATAATAATAATAATAATAATGATAATGATAATGATAATGATAATGATAATGATAATGATAATGATAATGATGATGATAATGATAATGATAATGATAATGATAATGATAATGATAATGATAATGGTAATGGTAATGGTGATGGTAATGGTAATGATAATGGTAATGATAATGGTAATGGTAATGGTGATGGTAATGGTAATGATAATGGTAATGGTAATGGTAATAATAATGATAATGATAATGGTGATGGTAATGATAATGGTAATGGTGATGGTAATGGTAATGATAATGGTAATGGTAATGGTAATGGTAATGATAATGGTAATGGTAATGGTAATAATAATGATAATGATAATGGTAATGGTAATGGTAATGGTGATGATAATGATAATGCAATGGTAATGCTAATGATAATGGTAATGATTATGATAATGGTAATGATAATGATAACGATAATGGTAATGATAATGGTAATGGTAATGATAATGGTAATGGTAATGGTTATGATAATGATAATGGTAATGATAATGATAATGGTAATGATAATGGTAATGATAATGGTAATGGTAATGGTAATGGTAAAGATAATGATAATGGTAATGATAATGGTAATGATAATGATAATAGTAATGGTATTGATAATGGTAATGATAATGATAATGACAATGGCAGTGACAGTGACAGTGACAGTGACAGTGACAGTGACATGACAATGACAATGACAATGACAATGGCGGTGACGGTGACGGTGACGGTGACGGTGATGGTGATGGTGATGGTGATGGTGATGGTGATGGTGATCGTGACCGTGATAATGATAATGACAATGACAATGACAATGACAATGACAATGACAATGACAATGACAGTGACAGTGACAATGATAATGATAATGATAATGATAATGTTAATGATAATATTTTTAGAATTAAAATAAAATAATCAAATTAAATAGTGTCTTTCAAGACGACCTGGAGAGCATCATCGGGGATCTGGCATCTAGTTTAAGTGCTAGTAAGGTCACTTGTTAACCTACTATGCATGTAAAAAGAAATATATCATAATGTTTAAAAATAATGTTGGAAACATAGGAAAACATTAAAAAGAAATAATGTGGACGGTGCATGGCCAATGAATTCCATTATAATGTAGAATAATGTAGAATAATGATTCAAAGAAATAATTTCTGTGGCGTAGCTCCAAAATACCGTCCTTGATACTGCGGTACACACACATATTTGAATATAAAGATTCATATATAAATTTATATGAAAAGATTTGTGAATAAGTCACGCTTTATTCATAAAACAAAAAGGATTTGTGAATTGAACTTGGTCTCAATTCTATAATCAAAAGGATTTGTGAATTGGACTTGGTCTCAATTCCAAAATCAAAACGGATTTGTGAATTGGACTTGCTTCAATTTCAAAATCAAAAGCATTTATGAATTGGACTTGGTCTCAATTACAAAATCAAAAAGGATTTGTAAATTGAACTTGGTTTCAATTCCAAAATCAAAAGGATTTTGGATTTAAATACGGGACTGACTCCTAAAATGGATTTAGTCCTCACAGCCCTGATTGTAAAGCTACAAGACTTTTTTTGAAAAGAATTACAATTGACAAATTGCTAATAACTTCTTTAGCATACTGCTTTTTTGAAGATGGCTGTTATTTTAAAGACAACAACTTTAAATTTTTTTACCTCATTTGGCTCAAAATTACAAATGTAAAAAATTTTTATATTTTTATATTCATAATTTGAATCCCTGGTAGAAATTTTAAAATAAAAGATGGCCACAAAACTAAGAAATGGGTTGTTCAAATAGACTGTTTTATATATCTTGTTAAAAGCTAGTTAATAAATAACTAAAATGTATAAGAAGCGATGAAAAATGATCTATTTTATCTAGTATTCACTCAAGAAATGCTCACATATTAGCTTTTTTTAATGGTCAACCGTTATAGATGCTTCCGATTTTTGTCCAAAGACTCAATAAAAACTAAGCATAAATATTGTTTTTCAATGAATTGCAGTTTATAAATAATTATAATAAAGTTAATAATAATCGTTGTGACGGGCGTCAAGTTTGCAAGGTAGCAGCACCGTCGGGAAGCTCTTAGCTGCTGTCAATGCTGAGAGTGTAAGTAAACAAAGAAAGAGAAGAGCAGGGAGCGCAAGAGAGACATATGCAATGTGATAGGAATATACGCGTCGAGTATAAGCCGCACGTAAGGAGGCAATCTGCGTGCGACGTATAGAAACTACGTGACAGAAAGAAAAAGGGGTGCGCTTAGATATACCGCCGTGGGAGAGCAAGAGAGCGCGCGCTATAGCTTAGGTAGTAGAGGTAGGCAAAAACTCTGGTTACGTGAGTATGTGGCCCCGTATGTTAGAGAGACAACGTTGCGTGTTAGAATAGACTTGCTGCGTGTGTACAAGTAAGACGCGATGAGTCGGCATAGTACGTGTGAGACTGTTAGTCCAATCAATCTACACAAAAGCTTACGGAAATTGATTACAGCAAAAAATTGACGATATAGAAGACAATATTTGGAAAAATGTAGCGTTTTTATTAGACAAAAATTGTTTGTCGAACATAATCTAAAAAATTCGTAAAAGTCAACGGCCGTGTTAAAAAATGAGATTTTTGTTAACCTCGGTTAGCGCAAGGTTGGTAGCGCTACTTCCTCCACCGGACTTAACTAACTATGCTGTGTTCACATTACAAAAACAGTTAAAACTAGCAGACGACGTTATCACATCAAAAAATAGTAAGGTTTAATGATGTAAATAACAGTTTGATTAAGTTATTTCAACATAATTTTCATAATAGAATTAATTTTTCATACCTTTAGCGTAAACAATTTCTGAAGTATGTTTAATCACACCTCGGCTGTGTGGATCAAAAAATGCACTTCTTGGCCTAGAAATGATAAAAAGTTGCACACATACTGTAGGGCCAAGTTAAGAATCCTCAGATTACTAGATTTCTGTTAATATTCTGGTGATTTAAGACCTTCTTGATTTTTGCTCCCTAAATATGTAATGCAGTATTAATGATGGTTCATGGCAAATATCCTAAACACTTTTTTTATACCCATGTTAAAGTTTCAACTATTTATGTCATCAATTTAGGTCCAAACTAAAAAATATACAAAAACGATATTTTTTATTGGCAGTCGGCTAAGTTGTCTGCTAGTTTTAACTGTTTTGGTAATGCGAACACAACGCAGTTAGTTAAGTCCGGTGGAGGAGGTAGCGCTACCAACCTTGCTAACCGACGGTTAACCAAAATCTCATTTCCGAATGCTGACAAGAAATCGTTTTTTTCTATAACTTAAAAAGTTAAACTCGTAGCAAAAAAAGTTAAACCTCAAAGTTGTAGGTATTAAAATTATCTTTCGTTGAGTACATATAACAGTAGGATTGTGATAAAAACTCTTAGAGAAAAATGTAAAAAACATTAAAATTCGTTTTTTTTTTTTTTAATATCTTTATTTTAAAAATATCTAGAAACTTGATATTTGTCGAAAACATAGTATTTACCTAGCTGTTTGTTATAAAAATTTATAACAATTTTTATTACATTTTGATAGGCTCGGACTCGCTTTTTTAAATCTTTTAACAACAGATTTTTTTGGACTTATGACGAGGTGACTAATGTCTAGCTGTATTCGGCACAAATATGCGTGTCCTGTGACTGAATCTTTTAACACGAGAATTCTAATTACTGCTCGTGTACGCGCAGGTAAGGTAAGGACTCGATTGTTTTTGGATCGAATTTCATCGAGTTTATAATGTAACCCTGGCAGAGGTGGATTGGGGACCTCGTCATTGGTACACAAAAGAACGTATTCTCTAATTTAGATTTTGGAGACTTTTCATTTATTGAAACGTCTCCCCTCTTGTCACAAGAAGTCTTTTTTTAAGATTTAAGAGTCACGAGACCAAAGTTTATTTGTGTCTGGTTCTTGGTTGAAAATTTTGGATGATAACTGGTGGCTTTTTGGACAGCTGATTCTGATTGTTGTTTATGATGAATTAAAATCTTTATCTCTTATTCTTAAGGAAATATTCCTATACTGAAACTGATATCATACTAACGAAAAGCAAAGTTCCGCTAAAGGCAGCAACTGTTACTGTTTGGTTAATTTAATTAATCGTTTTACAAGATTTCTTTGTCTTTAGATGTGACGGATAAGTATGTAACGTTCATTTTTGGATTCTTTTGTCCGATTCCTCAGGCTTGAGGGGCTGCGACTATTGCAATGTTGGTAAGGTGTGAAATTGTGTGAATGAGCGATGCATTGTTCATGAAGTGCGGGTGTAACGACTTCATGAAATGTAATAGTGTCGGATGTTTTACCACCGAGTGTTACATGCAGGTAGTACTGTCTTGGGATTGGCCTGTTTCGTGACTATACCTTGTTTCGAGACTGTGACATTGACGGGACTGCATCTCAAGATGTTCTTGTTATGAATCGTTTAAGGATGTTATGGGATTTGGATATACAAAAGTTTGTACATGTCAATCCTTGCGCGTTAGGATGACATGAAATTCTGTAGTACAATCGGAAATGCTTGATTCATTTACAAATTTTCGTACACCTTAGCTTTTTCGTCTTTGACGTTACTTAAAAATGGGTGTAAAAGTTCTTTCAATAAAAAAAAAAAATTTCAATAATATTCAGTAAAAGTTTCTTCATATTTTTTGTATCTTATAAAGATTTTCTAATTTTTAAAATTTTTTATTTCTTTAATTAAATTTTGTTTTTTTGCTTTCTCAAAGAGAAAGCTTTGTAACGGTAAAAATTTTAGATTTGGTTTCTTTTGTATTTCTTGACGTTTTGAAGGTTGCTGAACTCAAAAAAACGCATTTTTAGAAAAAGTCTGTGTGTGTATGTGTGGATGTGTGAGTGTGTGTGTGTGTGTGTGTGCGTGTGCGTGTGCGTGTGCGTGCGTGTGCGTGTGCGTGTATGTATGTATGTATGTAACGATTTTTTGTCGCACGATAACTTTTGAAGGAATCAAGATATCGACTTAAAATTTTGCACACATATTTGTTATATTTCATGAAAAATGTACGTTTTTTTTAAGGCAAAAATACCTAATTATCTAATATTAAGATTAAATATAGATGTTTTAGAGTTTATTTTGTATTTTTTGGATAATTATTATGCCATTTATACTTTAGTATTGATTTATATGTATTAAGGTTGTAAAAGACCCTTATTTAAGTGCTTTTTTTACACATTTTGATTTATTTGAGTTTCATATCGTTTTCATGGTTTTCTGGGTTGCTCATTACAAATATCACATTAAAATGAATAAATTTCGTTAACTAGACCTTATAAAGGATGTTTTTGATAAAAAATACCTTATTTAAGTGCTTTTTAAAAAAATTTCTATTTTTTGTTTTATATCGTTTCTATGGTTTTCTGGGTTGCTTTTTACGAATAGTACATCGAAATTAAGAAATTTTGTTAGTTGGACCTTATAAAGGATGTTTTTAATAAAGAAATACCTTATGTAAGTGCTTTTTAAAAAAAATTATATTTTTTGAGTTTTTTATCTTTTTTATGGTTTTCTGGGTTTCTCTTTACGAATATTACATCTAAATTAAGAAATTTTATTAGTTGGACCTTGTTAAGGGTGTTTTTGATTAAAAAGTACTTTATTTAAGTGCTTTTGGAAACAAATTAAAAATATGGAATATTTTAATTGATCATATTAACTTTAAATTTTTCTTTGTTAAAGAAATAAAATATTGAGTTTTTAAATATAATTAATTTTGTTTTTCGAAAATCTTTGAGAAAGCATTCTGCTAATGCAGTTAGCAGCGGTTTTTCTCTTCTTTTGACGAATTTTCATTTTTTTTTCTTTGATGAATTTTCCATTTTTTTTTTTTTTAATGGATTTTTCTATTTTTGCGGACTTGACTTTACTCAGTTGAATCTTCTATAGTTATGTATCTGTATTTTATCTGTGGTTTCTTTGTTCTTGTATTCGAAGAACTATATTTTTCGAATAATAAGACTACTTCGAAAGCTTCGTCGAGCGATTGAGGTGCTGACTGCATGATTCCCATCCTCCAAGAGTCGGGGATTCCACGGATAGAAGTCTGTAACGCTATACTTTCCAACTAAGGTTTTTGGTCCACATCCTGGTTAGATCGCGATAACTCATTCTTTACATATTTGGTGGTAGATAGTATATGTGACTTGAGTTGATTAGAAAAGTCTCGAACGCCTTCGCCTTGCTTTATGGTAGCATTTACCAATTCCGACATATGTTCGTGGTAAGTCTTTTGAGGCACAAATTGCTTTTTCATGTTTAAAATCTTCAAGAATATTAAAAGTTTGTCTTATAAGAAAGTCTCTTGCTTTCCTCTTTAGTCTTTATATTATTACTCGTAGATACTGTGGTTGTTGTGCTTCTATGAGAAGACTATAACTATTATTAACATCTTGCAGAAATTCTTTAAGAGCTGGAGCTTCCATCATAAAACGGAACATGGTTTGTAGCTTAATTTATGAGTATGGAGGAGTTTGTAATGCTTTAACTAGTTCACAGATTTGAAATTTGTCGGAATAGTTGTTCGACGGATTTATTCACTGTGAAGGCGTTTACTGTGGAAGCATTTGGAGACTTATTTGGGCCTGTGTTCGGCATTTTGTCCGAGCTTTTTAAAGATTTTATAGGGCGAGTAATGTCGTTGTTGAATTCCTCACACTGGGATGCCACTCGTTACGACCCGACTTTGGCGGTCGTGTGTAAGATATTTTTGTAAGTTTGAGAATTCAACTTGGTCCCGGGATCTTTCTACTTTATTCGCGATAGAATTTATTGATGATCGATATTAAGTAGTTAAATATTATATATGCGTTTGACAGAGTCGTTTACTGTCCAAAGTGCTATGAACTGTGTGTGTGTGTGTGTGACAGGCTTGTCCGCTAGTCCACTGTCCACTCTACTAGACAGTGTGACTTGTCCTCGTCCACTTGTCCGCTCGTCCTGTGTCCGTACAATGGGACAGAATGTCCCCGGGACAGTATTGAGGACAAGGAAGATCTTTTAAATAATCTTATTAATTTAAAACAATATCGTAAGTCTTAAAAAAATCAAATCAATCGTGATATAAACTTGACCACTTTTCATTGATCTTATTACTTGTATAATTTAAAACTCAATTTTTTAAATGAGTTTTACAATTTATACTGATATATAAAAAAGTTTTAGTATAAAAGTAGTTGGATCTTATCAAACTTGCCGTACATATTATACCTTTTTTTAAAAAGTTGGTTTTTATGGTGATTTTACTGCTTGTTTAATAAAATTTTACTTCAAAAAAAGAATACACTCGATTGTAAATTGATATGATTCGTAAAAAGTGTTTTTTTTATTAGAATTAATTTTAACAATGAAATTAACATAAACACTTAAGTGACATAACCTTGAAACTTGATAAAATCACATTGGTCAAATTTGCTTATTTCTTTTACCAGAAGTACAATTAATTTTTTATGCTATTTTTCTTTCAACGTATAATTTTTTGTCAGTGACCGACGTGTTCGCATGTGATAAGATGGTGCAATAGCGTGAATTTCATTTTATTTAGTTTTATTATTAATAATATGTGACGTGGCATTTTGTAATGCCAAGTATCATATATATGTACTGAGCAAAAGAGCGAAGTTATAACGATATGTAACTCGCTAAAAGACTCAGTAATCGATATAAAGTCTAAACCGTTCCCCCTATCCCGCACACCAGTACTTTCCAAGTTAGCTGTATGTACGAGCAGCGGGAGAGATACAGACGCGAACGAGAGCTGTAGCGACCGAGCAAGACTACCGGCGAGCTATAGTACGCATGAGAGCGAGAGAGAAGGCAACACGGGCAGCACACTGTGACTATGCGAGAGCTAGTCCCGGTGCTGGCGTCATGTCTCTCTCCTCTCCCCGCGTGCCCTCCTCTATGTTTGCCCGGCTGATGCGGACGTGAAGGAGAGTCATGGAGCGATGGAGCGGCGAGTGGTGGGGACTGCTTTGCCGTCTCTCTCTAACTACAGGACTGACAGAGTGTCTCTCTTTCTCCCTATACTTCGATGAGTGGAGAGCGGGCGACGGAGATCACTCTGTGCTTGGCTAGCGTCGCGTGCGCACCTTACACTCAGCTCACGTGTGTGAATACTGGCTACAGCCACCAAAGTGCACTAGTGTAAAATAGCATATAATTACTTGAAGCATCTGCGAGGAGTGTGGACGAGAGAGACAGGCAGAGGCAGCGTCCCGGGCTCGTGGCAACGTCAAGCTGGCTGCGGGTGTCCAAAGTCAATCAGCGGGTTACAGTGCAGTAAGGTATGTGCCGCATCCAGCCGTCTTAGGTCGGTGTTTCTCTCGTTGCGGCGTACGTATTCCCCCCTGTTCCCTTTTGTATCGATATCAGTTCTCCCGAATACATATGTTCTTTTGTTTGATTTACTGAGCCTAGCCTTTAACTGCATCTGGTGTGTTTCCGGTAAACACTTGTTTCTTATTTTAATAAATTACATCTTTATTCTTTTATATTTTATAGATCTTAGCAATTATTATTTAAGTATATCCCGTAACCTGTTCCTCCCTTTTTATATTTCTCTCATGCAATATATAATAAATACACCAAGGTAAAGTAATATGTTAAGGCTGCCGGTAAATAAGTATTTTGTGAGAGAAATCATTGCACGCGTGATTTTCATTCTGACAAATAATAAAGCGCGGGGTCTTGACTCGACTGACAAAGCGCGGAATATTACGGGGAATCAATACTGCTTATCGATTGTATTGCCGCTAACTTCAGAATCGAAACGTGCGGTGAGATCAGGGAATCAATATCATTATTCGGCTGCAATATATGCAGCCAACTTTAGGGTCAAAACTAACGGTACAACCGGTCGGAAAAAGAAGAAAAATAAAAAAGTATTTTGAGCGATTTAACCTCTTTCTGCAAGTCCTTTTAATGAAAGACATGTTTACTATCAATAATTTAAGGTATAAATGGAAGCTTATATAACCAAATTGAATACAAAATCATAATATTATTTATTAGAATAAATTAAGCATTAGTTATCAAATACTTAAATATAAATCAGAATGATGTTAGCACTTGAAATAAATCAAAGAAAAATCTTTAATTTAACAAAAAGTAAAAAGAAATAGTTTTTTGTATTTTGATGGCTTAGAGCCATCGTATATTATAAAACAAAAGAAATGATGTTAAATAAAAGTATATTGAAGCGCACATGCGCAAGCAAGTTGCTGTATATCACAATATGATGGACACTATTGTAGCGCAAGAGTGCGGCCAGAGGAGTACTCGAGGAGCATACTTGGCTAGGGAGTGGATCTCCAAAGCATCCACTGGCCGCAGCCGCTCGCACGAGACTACCAAGCCCTGCTGCTGCTCCGAGCTCGTCTTCTTCTTCTTCTTAATAATCAGTTATCTTTGGGCATCTTCGACTAACTTTGCCGCCCGCCGCATTCCCGCTCTAGTCATAGCAAGTAACTTGTTTGAAGAGCGAGAGAGACAATATTTATGATGATGATTGATTGGAGAGATTATTTTTTTTACTCTATTCATCGCTGTTACCCGCTTGCATATGTACGGATTGATATAGCATTTAAGAAGTAACAGCGTTCACTGGTCAACCATGTGTATTGTAGGAATTAAAATTATCTTTCGTTTGGTATATATACCAAACGAAAGATGATTTTAATACCTACAATTTTCAGATTTTAATACCTACAATTTTCAGATTTCTTTTATTTAGAGAATTATATTTAAAAAAGCTGGACATTTTTTACCAAAAAAAAGATAATAGCAAAAATATTTTTTTTACATTTTCAAATTTATATCTTTTAATTAATCAAATTACAACACATTTATGGACACTTTTATGACAAAAAATTGAAAACTACATAATAACAAATAACTAAATAATAAATGAAAGCATTTTTTTATCTAAAAATGCCTTTTATCAGAAAAAAACTTAATTTTTTTTTGAATAAAATAATCAAAATATCTGGTCAAAGTTTCAAATCAATAGCTTTTGAATTATTCGACATATGTAACATTAAAAAAATTTTAGTATTTCAATAATCCAATGTTAAAAGGCAGATAGCATATAAGGCGCCGCTATATTGAGTACATGGAATACCAGCCAACAAGAATGTTGCTACGTGAGAGCATCGTACGTTACGCGTAAACATACGCTTACTATATTTACATTAATACATATTTCAACACACTTTACGATTATAATACTTATATTAATACATATTTTAACACATTTTACAATATAAACATCATTAGTTTAATATATATTATTACATACAAACACACACGCACGCTTATGCGCATTCATAGATACAAACAAGCCTTACTTGAAAAAAATTTTTAATGTTGTAAACGTTTAAAATATATGCATATTTATGCTCACTGCACACATATATTTAACACACTGTAAACACTTATTTTATTCACTCTTTGTCGAATTTTTAGTAATGTATCTAGTAATTTTTATTGGGAATTAATTTTCCACCGAATCCAAACCTTCATATTTTATAATTTACGAGAGGTGAACTGGTTAAGTTGGGCACCTTTTACAAGGTATTAAATATTCCCATACTATCCACCCCTTTTTTCCATTGCTCACCTCTTCTTTTTTCGCTCGCACATTTATTTCTATTTCTAATTCACTATTTACGTCACTGATGTTGCTATTGTTACTACTGCTATCACTGCTGCTGTTATCACTACTATTACTGATTAATTTTGCTCCGATGTTGCTTTCCAATGTTGCTGCTCAACTTACATGCTGAATGATGTGTCCAATGGTAGTAGCTAGGGTTGATCCGGATTCTTCTGAATCATTTGCTCCACCTCCTTGATCTTTGCTGGCTCCGCCACGGAGTATGTATTGGTTGGGGATACTTTTATTGGTGTCCATAGTTGCCAGTGTTATCGGTTTTTGATCTGGTGGTGTATCTGGAGTTCCTGACATGAACAGTTCGGCCAACTCTTCATCCCCAAAAAATGACCACGGATCTATTGGTATTTGTTGCAACGCGAGGACCCAAAACAATATAATTTTTTTCGCGAGCAGCCCAGGCTCTTTTATAACCCTTGGGTCCTTCTAGCATTTCCAATCCCACTCCTCTAAATTTTCTTACAATATATAGATATACACTAATAGTAAAACAAAGGAAAATTTTAACTTTTTTAAATTTAATGAAATTTAAAAAATTTTCTTAAGAAGTATTAAATTTAAGTTTTATTAAATACATAGTTTAAATAAAGTAATGTTAAAATTAGTTAAAATATTTATTAATTTTGAAACAAATTTATATAAAAATAATAATTGATAACAAATTAATTTTTACTTCTTATCAAATTTTAAAAAAATACAACAAATAATTTTTCTGGATTTATAAACTTATTAACTATAAGTACATAAATAGATACTTATCTTTTATTTAACTATAATTTTATTAAAAATCATACTTACTTATTTCATACTTACTTCATACTTACTTACTTACTTACTATATATTAAAATTTTTGGGCCGTGGCGCCGTCCAAAACAAGGGCCGTCCGCAATATGGGCCATTCCACAAAAAAATTCTTTCTATAGTTTTCCACCAGTTTCCCCGGACTTTGAGATATATTATTATATTCCTGTGCGTTCGTATGCGTGATGCGTGCGCGTGTGTGTATATGTGGGTAAATCCACAAAAAATGCTTCTTGGTCGAACGTGTGCTTATATAAGACGCTCCACGCGAATGCTACTTGGTCCAACGTATACATGGGGCAATCCACGCGAATGCGCCTTAGTCGAATATATATATATATATATATATATATATATATATATATATATATATATATATATATATATATACA
>JAPYZE010007583.1:0-11712 GCA_030522805.1 Leptomastidea abnormis
TTTTTTATTAATAACAATATATGCCCTGCCTGTCTGGTTATTGACTGCTTGGGGGATAGGCTTTTTATTTATAACAATATGCGCCCTGCTTGCCTGGTTATCGACTTTTTGGAGGATAGATTTTTTATTAATAACAATATATGCCCTGCCTGTCTGGTTATTGACTGCTTGGGTGGTTGGCTATTTATTTATAACAATATACGCCCTGCTTGTCTGGTTATCGACTTTTTAGGGGATAGGCTTTTTTTTTTTTAGTTTTTAATTTCTGGATCCGCTCCTGTGGGGGGGGCCTCAACTTTTCATTAGCCCCGGGCCTCATAAACTCTTAATCCGTCCCTGCTTTCTCTTGTTCAACATTCTGTATAGTCAAAATTTGTGTCCTTATTGTAAAATTAATTTTTTACAAGGGGCCCCAAGAGCATCTCAGGCCCAGGGCCCCCCACATTTCTTAAAGGCGGCACTGAGCAGCTCGCAATTGTCAAACAAGCTGTATAAATTGAATCCCCTATTAAAAAATGCAGTTTTACATGGGCGCTGCCATCTTGAAATATCAAAAGTCGACCTCGATCTCGAAACGGGTTCTTCTCGAAACTAGACTTACTATCTCGATGTGTCTGTCATCATCATCAAATTCAAAATATTCATGTAGCCGGTAGCGTGATATAGTGTGAAAAATAATTGAATGTTAAGGTGATAGTGTGTTGTAGTGCGTATTAATAAAAAAATTTTTTTTTAAAAATAATAAAAAGTGGAGAGGATATTGAGTGTGTGTAAGTGTGTTTGTTAAAAAAGTGAAGATTAAAAAAAAGGAGAAGATACATCATTTGGTTTTGTTATAGCATTTAGTTTTGTGTTGTTCGTGTGTTTGTAATAAAAAAGGGCAGTGATAAATTTTTTGAATTTTTAAAATTTATAATCTTAATTGTTTTTCAAAAAAAAGCATCAAATTTATTGTCTATTAATTATTCTTTTTTTATTGCATTTAAAAAATATCATTATACCAGCGCGCGAAGCGCGCGTGTAAAATTCAAGTATTTTAAAAGATAATAATTTGAAAATTTGACGTGATATTTGCATTATTTTTTACTTTTTGAGGTTGAAATTTCAAGCATATACTTTTATATTAGTTTTTGAAAAAACTGTTTTTTTAATTTATCCAAAAACTCGAGTAAATTGTTACATTTTGATTTGAAATTTACACCATTTATGTTATTTTTATTGTAAATGGTCTGTATAAATGTTGGGCTTTAACGGATTATTATTTATTGAGATATGGATTTTTTTTTGTATGCTGCTTTGAGCAGATGATCTTAAAAAATGGAAACAGATCTTAACGCTGAAATATATGTTTCTCTGTTTAGATTAATACCGGTCGTAGTGAATTCGATGTATTTTTTAATGAGGATTTCGAAAAATAATATAAAAAATTTTTTTTATCGATCTTCAATTGTTTTTTTTCATTTTTCGTTTTCGGAAAAATGTTTTTTTTTTGCGATTTTAACATAGTAAACATCAATATTTTTTTCCGGACAAAGTGCATCTTTTAGACAAAACAAAAAGCTTTATTTTCCTATTTTTATTTTTTTTGTAGGTCTTGTCAATTTTATATTATTGTCGAAAGACCGAAAATTTTTTGAGTATTCATAAGCAGCATAATTTTTATCATATCGATTCGAAATTTTTATCAGATATTTACTGTATTATCCACTTTTTGTGGTTAAAATTTCAAGCATATTAATTCATTATTTTTTAAGAAAATTGCGAAAACCTATTTTTTCAGTTTATTCCAAAACTTGAATAATTATAATTTGATTTGAAATTCACTCCATCTATATTATTTTTGTTGTAGATGGTCTGTATAAATTTTGGGCTTTAAAGGATTATTATTTATTTAATCAAAATATATTATGAATAATATGATAAAAAAAAAAATTTTTGTAAAGAAAAATTGTATTTGAGGAAGCTTTCTGCCAAAGCGAATGAAAAATAATTCAATTGCCTAATATATCAGAAAATTGTCTGGTGAGCGTATGCAAACAGTCAATATTATTCATTTAACAATTATTTTAAATTATTAGACATACATCTGGCCTCAAATTAAGAAAAATAGTATACCGTATTTCCTGGTACAGAATAGGAAGCATAGACACACTTTGGTCGTAATACACTATTATTCGATTTCAATACTTATTTGTATTTACATTTACTTCGTAGCTTTAAGATATACTTTATTATTTTCTTAAATACTCGAGTTATCGTCACTATCAAGGCGCCATAGATTAATCCAATATTTTCTAGATATTTTTTTTATTCACGCATATTTTACAAAGCCAATAAATAATAATTCAATTGCCTATAAAATAGCGTATACCAGCCATATAAGGAAATCGTATTTCCTGGTACAGTAGGAAGCATAGACACACTTTGGTCGTAATACACTATTATTCGATTTCAATACTTTTTTTATTTACATTTACTTCGTAGCTTTAAGATAAACTTTACTATTTTCTCAAATACTCAAGTTATCGTCACTATCAAGGCGAAATAATAATTCAATTGCCTATGACGCAAGAAAACCGTGTCAGGTGAACGTATGCAAACAGTCAATATTTTCCATTAAACAATTATTTCAAATTGTTAGAGATACATTTGGCCTTAAGTTAAGAAAAATAGTATACCAGCCTTATCAGAAAATCGAATTTCCTGGTACAGTATAGGAAGCATAGACACACTTTGGTCGTAATACACTATTATTCGATTTCAATACTTTTTTTTATTTACATTATAATATAGCAAATATCTGGTAAAAATTTCAAATCGATATTGTGACGGAGGCGATTTCAGGCAGGATGTTTAGGATACATGGTTCACCCACAGGGTTGGCGAGGTGAAGAAATGTAGACCATCCCCAGTATGTGTGTCCCAGATGTTGTGCTTTATTCCTTAGATGTTGAGTGCACAGGTGTCGTCGGCGGGGAGAACACTGCGTCGCAGCACGGCTCTTTTTAAGTTTTCTCCTCATTTCTCCTTACTTCCCCTCATTATTCCCCCAACTATACCTGTAGCCTGCAAGGCCTCTATCGTTACAATATAATAAAAATTATTCAAGTTATGAATCCTCAAAAAATTTCTAGTTTTTCGACAATAACTTAAAATTGACATAACCCAAAAAAAATTAAATACAGAAATTAAAACATTCTTTTTTCTCTAAAAAATGTATTTTATTTAAAATTGATATATCAATTTTCAATATGTTAAAATCGCAAAAAACCAATTCCCCGAAAATTAAAAATTGAATCCACTTTGTCCGGTCAAAATCAAAACATGGAAACTTGTTTTATTTTGTTAAAAAAAAAAATACATCTCTACACGAAAAAAGTACACGAAAAAAATTTTTCGAAAAAATCATATTTTCTGACTTTTTACATCGTAAAAAACTTTTTTAACACGTTTTACAAAAAAAATTTTTTTGTAATTCCATGCGTAAAATTCAATTTTAGGCCCTCGCTTCGCTCGTGCAGTAAACTTTGTTCTCGGGCATAAAAGCTCATTTCTGCCCCTTGGTGCATAATATACTATTATATTTAAGTTGTTCTTACTCTTTTTCTTATCAACGCTCCAGACAAAGAACATTATATCTCCGATTACGAGTGTTATTATTAATTACTTTTATTATTTACATATTATTTATAACATATATTATTTACATTTATTTATTAAAGATTACAATTTAACGTTTTTTATTAAAAGATATCAAATTTTAATATTTTTTGTCAGGAAATCAGAGATATAATGTCTTTGTCGAAAAACAGACATATAATGTTCTTCGTCTGGAGCGTCGTTATTATTTGGCCCTGTTCCCTTTTTGTACCTTTTTTCTTTTAAACGCGTTAATTGAAGCGAAAAAATAATAATAACTTCTTATCAGAAAAAAAACAGTTTTAAATTTGGTATGAAAACAACTTGCTTGCTTTTGCTACAACAATATTACATAACGTCAATTTTATTTAAGTAAATTAACGTAGTTTCAATAGTCTCCCAACGAATTATAAACATATAAAAGGTGTGGCACAAAGATGTTCTTTCCATAGTCAAATTCTTATTCACTTGTGAAAATTGTAAAAAAAACTAGAATAATACTTGTAAAATCAATTAAAATTAGATTCAATACCGTGGATTTATTATAATTGAAATTATAATGGCCTATACTTGCTTATTATGTTTTGGAACCATTTTTTTAATACTGAATTTCAGTTTTAGTAATACCATGATACAAGCCAAACGTAAGTGATTTTATTTTTTAAAATATTTTGTCTTCATGCTTCATATTACATATCTATATAATATAAATAATAATAATTAGTATTATTAAGATATTGAAATTTATTATTTAATCATTTATGATATTAATTAAAAAATTATATATTAATACTAATTAACGATTAATTTTAATTTTATATTTAAAATAAGTAAATTATTTAATTTAATATTAGTTTTTCAAATAATATTAAAATATATGTAAACTTATATAATATATAATTATATATTTTTCTAAACTATTAAATATTATAACTAACAAGAAGAGTGCCAGGCCTTTGGGTCATGGATTTCGATGAATCTTGGTATACTGAGTCCTTTTAGCATAATATGAAAGAATTCCAAGTCCTAAGGTCTAACGATGACTTGTTTATGAGATATCTATCATCAAAGTTTAGAAATTAGCATTTTTTTGTATATCACACACACACACACACACTCACACGCACGCACAAACACACATGCACGCACGCACACATACATACATACAGACTTTTTCTAAAAATGCGTTTTTTGAGTTTAGGAACTTCAAAACGTCAAGAAAACAAAAAAAAAACAAATATTTTTCACCGTTACAAAGCTTTCTCTTTGAGAAAGCAATTTTTTCTATTTACCAAAGTTGATTTATTGATAGGTTTATAAAGTTTTACAAAGATTTATTGTTTCTTCCTTTCCCAAAAAATAGAAAAAAAAGCGTTCAAATTGACATGTCTCCTTTAAAAAAGTTTTGGAAATTAACTCTAATTAAGCAATTTCAGTAAAAAAGTATTTATGCTCATTTCTCAAGTTTTGATCACGTTGTATTTCTTTTTCATGAATCAAAAGATGTATCAATGATGAGTGACTTAATAAATATCGATGATGTTTGTTTGACCAACGAATGCAAAGAAGAATGTGAGTACTCTTACCTATATTATTATAAAAAATTGTTAACTATTAAGAACCTAAAGACTCATGCTATTTTTCCGGAAGAATGTTTAAGGATTCGTTGTATTTTCGTAAATTTCAAATTTTTGCAAAATTTACAAAAAACATTTTTTTACATATTTTTTACAAACGCATGCAAGTAATATGCTTTATTGCACTTTATCAACTGTATTTTGAGCTCATTTTGAGAGCTTTCTCAAATACATGGTCATTTCATGTTACTTTTTTTCTTTTTTTTTAATTTTCAAATAAAAATATCCGATTTAAATATAGAAAATAACATATATACCTATATTTAATAGTATACAAATATTTATCTCAAAAAGTAAAGAATAGAAAAAATATTTTGTAAAAACTTAATATTTAGTAAATTATTTAAGTTACAATTCTTTCAACAAATTTTACTTTTCTGACAATACGTCGTATCAGACTCAAGATTCATTGGGATCGTAAAACATCACGTGACTCATGACGTCACATCCCATAACACTCAATGTATTTCTTCATCCAATTGACTATATGTACTGCGGCAGTATATAAATTCAACTGGATAAAGAAATACATTGAGTTTTACGGGGTGGCAGTAAGATGTCATGTGATGTTTCATGATCCCAATAGTATATTTTGTACATACACACGAGTAAAATTGATTAACCGTCATAAGAAACGTTATGAAGGTCTTAACGCCAACGTTGAATAAAGTTATAAATTATAATTTCATTGGTCACTAATTTCACTATTGGAACGTGGCGCCGCACCTATTCTTACAAGGTGTAAATTCATCTAACATTACAGTTTAAACCCTTATTTACGTTTTCTATGACGGTGAATCGATTGTAACCGGATATGTACGTGCGTCATGAAAAAAATTATATTATAAACTCGTGTCGATTACGTTTTTCATTTTGCTCGTGCGTCAACTACCTTCCTCCCGTGCGCACTTGACAACTTCACTATACTCATTACGCAATGTATAATATCAAAGCACTTATAAATTTATTATCTGTTTGGAAAAATGTAGCAAATAAAATTTTAAAAGACATCGATTTCGAGGCTAAGCCATGTGACGACTTTTATGAATTTTCATGTGGAAATTTTAAAAAAAAAACCGATATACCGGAAGATAAGACTGTAATAGGAAACAATAATAATATTGAAGAATTGTTTAATCAGCTGCATTCCTCTATGAATAAAAATATCTCATCTTCTGACGAAAAACCTTTTCAATTAGTCAAAATTCTTTATCAAAGTTGTATGAATACACGTAAGTAAAACCACATCACGTACATTCTATAAATAGCTATAATAGCTAATTTACAATTTCAATTTCAAAAATAAATTTATATATTTTTTTTTAATTTTAGCTGAAATTGAAAAATTAGGTTTAGAACCGCTGTTAAGAGTACTAAAACAATTGGGTGGATGGCCAGTTATATCGAAAAATTGGGAAGAAAAAAATTTCAATTTAACTGAATTTGTAAATAAAGCTCGAAAAGTTGGATTCCATGGAGCTTATCTTGTACAACTTTATGTGGAAACTGATCAAAAAGATACCTCAAAACGTATCATTAATGTAAGCATATTACGTTTCACATTTATGCTAATGCCAATTTATTACTGTAAATTTTCTGTCAAAATGAATGTTCATATTTTCAATAGTACATTTTTTATCAGTCTTTTTTTTCTTCTTTTTTTAGTTGGATTCATCTACAACTAGTTCACCAAAGGATTATTTAAAACAGGGCATACAAGATGAAAATGTACAAGCTTATTACGAATACATGGTAGATGTGGCTACTCTTCTATATGGCAAAAACGATAGTGAATTAGATCGAATTCGCAAAGAGCTCCGAGATGTGCTTGACTTTGAAATTAAGTTAGCTAAAGTAAGTTTTATTGATTATATTTGAACTTTATGATTTTCCATTCTTTCAAATAGTTAATTTTTTCCGTGACTGGTATGCAATTATTAAAAAGAAGAATTTTTTCATAAAATGTGATTGGCAAAGAAAAGAGATATAAACGTGACAAAGAATAATAGCCTTATTATAGAGCTCGAAACAGGCTCATAACTTTTTTATTTTATCTATGAAAAAATAGTATATTACGCACCTAGGGAACAAGAATTAAGAAGGCCTAGATCATCACCAGGATATTTCGCCCGAGGCGAAGCCGAGCCAGGCGGGAACCTGGTGATCTGAGCCTTCTTAACTTGTTCCCGTGGTGCCTATACTATTTTTCATCGTCTCACGATCAGAAAGTGCGGTTGAAATTCGCACAGCTGATCGGGAGTGATGAAAAATATATTTTATTTTCTTACATTTTTGTGTCTCTATGAATCTTGAGTACCGTTGTTGTTGCTGGCTATCTTTTATGTTGAACCTACTATTATACTTGATACATCATGCTAAACAAAATAACTTGAGCACTAATAAGAAACACTCAATATTTACTACGATTTATTGCATCGAGATATTGCAGATACATTACTAAAATATTACATTGCAATTTATTAAAAATTAATATTGCAGCAATGTTTCAGCAATATTGGCATATTATTCTTGCAATATTTCCAATATTGTAAGAAGTTTGTTAATATTGGTGCAATGTTGCAACAATCTTGTTACAATATTATTTGCTATGTAAGTTACATTGAGCAGAATTTTTCGACAAAAATTTTTTTTTAATAGTTAATTATCTACCTTAGGATCAAAAGTATCAATATCTACCAGCAAAAATTTAACTTTTATTAAAAGAATACAACAAAATTAAACAATAAAGTTTTGTATTTACCACCACAGAAAGTTTTATTTGTTATAAATTTTTAAGTTGTTTAAAATATTCTTTAATGTCTTTTCAATGTGGGAAAATATAATTTTCAGCTTTCGAGTCCAACTGGATTAATTAATAAATAAAAAATTAAAAATAACAGCACCATTTGTTGTTTCAGATATCTTTGTCGTCAGAAGATCAGGTCAATTTAACATTACAGGATAATCCAACAAATATTTCTGATCTTTCTACTCGTTATCCTTATTTTCCGTGGCTGATGTACATAAATGCAATACTAGATGAACATCTACAAGTTAACAGTGATGAAATCGTCAATGTCGTAGACACGAAATTTTTCGATCAGTTTGAAAATATTTTGAAAAATACAACGACGCGAACAAAAGCTAATTATTTATTATGGCAGGTTGTACATGCTTCGGTTTTATATTTAAACGATGCTATAAGAGAAAAACAACTTACTTATTCATTTAAATTAACGAAAACTCGTGAAAGTGAGCCGAGGTACGTGAAAAACTATTTTTTTTTTCTTTATATTATACAAATTGGTAATTTTTTTGTGTATGTACGTGTGTAGGTGGAAAGAATGCGTAAATGCCGTCTCTGACAACATAGACATTGCCCTCAGTGCAATGTATGTGGAGGAATTCTTTAATAAAGAAACTCAAGACAAAGTTAAAGAGATGGTTTATAATATTCGCGATCAGTTTGCCATCACTATTGAAAAGGTACGTTTGATATATTATTTATTTGTTTGTATACAGTTGTACCATAGCAAATAAAATTATTGCGAATCATTTTGAAATATAAAAATCATTATTATGCAGAATGATTGGATGGATGAAAGAACGCGAGATTTTGCCCAAAAAAAATTGAAAGCGATGAATTTCATAGTTGGCTATCCGGAAGAATTGCTAAACAATACTAAGCTTAACAATCATTATTCAAAATTACAAGATTTAAAATCTAATGAATATTTTGAATATATTAAAACTAAGAAAGCATAGTCGAGCATTAGTTGTATTAGAGCTTAAAGAGCCAATAGAAAGAATGGATTGGAAATACTTTGCAGGTTTAGCAGCCACTTTTAATGCTTATTATGATCAAAATAGAAATGTTGTTCGTAAGTAACGTTATTAAATGTATTTAAAAATTATTAGAAAAAAAAATTTGTAAAAAATTAATGTCGTAATACAGTTGGTTTTCAAATAACAAATTTAAAAAAAAACATAATTTTATAGTCATGCCAGCTGGATTTCTTCGGGGTTCGTTATTCAACAAGAATAGGCCAGATAGCATAAATTACGGAGCATTAGGATCCGTCATTGGCCACGAGATAACACACGCTTTTGATAGTAATGGTCGGAAAACAAACGATTTGTTTGAGAAAAAAGCTCAATGCGTTAAAGATTTATACAACGGTTTTACGGAGAAATCAACTAATAAGCAGGTAATAATTTAATGAAAATAACGAAAAAAAAGTATACCTTTGACTTATGCTTATAACAAGAATTATTTATATCAATTGTTGTATTTTATAGTTGAATGGTGTTAGAACGTTAGGAGAGAACATCGCTGATATAGGTGGCTATAAATATGCTTTTCTTGCATTTAATAAAAAGACGAAAAATGACCCTCAAGCTTCAAATTTAGTCAATCAAAAGTTATTTTGGATAAGTGCTGCAAACACATGGTGTAAAAAGTTTCGTAACGAAACCATTAGAGATATTATTGATTTGGATAATCATAGTCTTGAAGTTTTTCGTGTTAATGGTCCTTTTCAAATTTTGAACGAGTTTACAAAAACTTTTGATTGTAAACCAGATTCTAAAATGAATAATAAAAATAAATGTTCAGTTTGGTAAATGTGCAATTAAAATCGTTACCCGATAAAGTGTTTTAAAAAATAATTATGTATATATTTTTTTTTTCTTTTTTTATTTCAATAAAATAATTAATTTTTTAGCCTTGTTACATGTTACTTATGATTTTAATTATGTAAAAAATATTTATATCTACTTTTATATCATTTTGTAAATGTGGTTTGAAGCAAAAGTGATTGTTAAAAAATAGTGGGTAGCTGGTCCGGAATATTACTCTACTTTAATATGAAATTTAAACTGTTTGTTATTAGGTAATTAAAGGGTTATTTTCAATAAACAACTAAAAATAGTAGTTTTTGATACAAGTGCGAGAAAATATATTGTTGCCTCGTTTGACGTTTTCGCCCGAGCGAAGCGAAGGTGAATAATGTTCACACGAGTTAGGAATCTATTTTTCGTGCGAGTATCGAACAATATTTTTTGATACACCGCGCATAAAGCTTGATTTTACATAAAAATTTTTTACTGAAAATGCGTAAAATCAATCTTCACGTAAGGAGTATCAAAATAGAGAATATCTATTTCGTCACAAAGGCTTTAATACGTCTTTTTCGCACGAGTAGTGATCACCGCACACAAGTCGTTGGCAAAGCCAATAACGAATGTGTAGGAGGATCACATGAGAGCGACAAAAGACGTACGCCCGAGTTGCGAACAATATTTTTTGCAATTTCAAGAGCCGTGCGCAAAACGTACTTTTGCGCCAGATATTTTTTGCGCACTGTGTATCGTGCGCAAAAAAGGTGAAATAAAGCACTCTTTTGCGCACGGTCCTTAAAATTGTAAAAAATTATGTTCGCAACTCGGGCGCAGGCTTGCCTCTCTCGTCCTCGCACCTCGTCATCGGTTTCGCCGTCGACTCGTGTGCACCGATCACCACTCGTGCCGATTACAATGCACTCGTGGGATCGGTCTGCACACTCGTGCGGCTTCACCGATGACTCGTGCGTGGTGATCACAACTCGTGCGGGAATGATGTCTTTTTCGCCCTTGTTACGAAAATAACTATTTTGCACTGCAAAGAGTGCAAAAAAAGTTTTTTTTCGCACCGTGTCAAAAATTAGTATATTACATACCCAAAATGGTGCGTAAAATTGAATTTTACGCACGGGATGACAAACATGTATTTTTGAATAAAACTTATTTTAATTAAAAATGAATCTCATTTCGCTCAGGCGCAAATGTTAATACTAGTGTCGGGTTTAAATAAGATTTTTGTAGATAAAAATATTTCCAAATAATTATATTATATTAATAAAAAATAATAACATTTCTTTTACAATAAGCCTGTTTGTTCTAATCATAAGAATTTAATTGCAAGTAAGATATGTGAAAATTGTGCGAATAAATTTTCTTATTTTGTTACGTTATAAACTGTTTAAAATCATAAAAATTATAGGTAATAAAACTTGTTTGAATAAAATTATTTTAAAAAAATTATGTGTGTATGTTCAATAAATTATTGTAATGTTCCTTTGCATTGTTCTAATTTAATACATATTATTATAATAAAAAGTTACAAATTTTGTAAAGAATAAGCACCTTTAATGCCACTGAAATAAGTAATAAATAACCTTATAATAAATTAAATTGATCATTCTTATATTATTGTTTATAATGAGTAAATATAAATATGTACAATAATAAGAAACATTTACTAATTCATTGTGTAAAGTAAAAGTAATTATTAGTATAATTGCTCTTTACGAATATTAAATCGAAATAAAAAAAATTCCGTTAGACCTTGCTAAGGGTGCTTTGATCAAATAGTACCTTATTTAAAGGTTTTTCTGAA
>JAPYZE010007590.1:0-13911 GCA_030522805.1 Leptomastidea abnormis
GCAGGTCGGATAACCAGTAATAAGGAGCCGGATAGCATCGACTCAACTAATAAGTAATTACCGTCATCAAGATAGACTTAATTTGATTATTATTAACTAGAACTTTTAATTGTAACTTTTACGGGTCTTATATTAATTATTTCGATTTATTATCTTATATTATTATTTATTAACTTTTATTTTTTTTATCCGATCTTTAATTATTAATAATTAGACTCATTGTAAACGAAACAATTGGGATTATTCTTATTCTTTTAATATTCAATTTAAATTATATACTTTTGGCATTTTTAATAACATTCTTAATTATTTATTTATCAATTATTTATTATTCTTTATTATATTTGTAAATATTTGGGATCTTCTTATTTCATTAAAGATTATAATTTTTACTTAATAAATATTCTATTCATTTTTATCCGTTTATCCTTTCTCCTTCAATCAAATACGAAAGAATAAGGCCCAGGGGCCGACGATTAATTCTTCAAACTAAAAATATATTTAACTATCTACGATCAATAGATCGTATATTACACCCTCATGCTCTGAAATTTTAACTGAATCATTTTTATGTTATTTATAATTTATAAAAAAAAATTCAGCCCGATTGCAATGTTCATTCGATTTGCCATAGAAGTCCCTTAAAGATGCACTTTGTCCGGAAAAAAATATTAATTTTTAACATGTTAAAAATGCAAAAGAACATTTTTCTATAAACTAGAAATGAAAAAAAAAAAATTAAAGATGACTAAAAAAATTTTTTCATATTTTTTTTCCAGATTTCTTTTAAAAAAACAAATTGAATCCACTTTGTCCGGTCAAAATCGAAAGATTAGAACATATTATTTTAAGCATTATAATCTGTGTCTATCTTCTGAGGTCATCTGCTTAAAGCAGCGTACAAAAAAAAATCAATATCTCAAAAAATAATAATCCGGTAAAGCCCAAAATTTATACAGACCATCTACAACAAAAATTACACAAATGGTGCGAATTTCAAATCAAAGTATAATAATTTAATAATCTGTATCACCGACAACTAATAAAAGCAAATACTCAAACAAAGTATTATAACCTCAAATTAAGATTTGAGGTAAGCCGCGCTTTGCGTCTGGCGTATCCCAAGAGTACACCGCTCTTAGCCATTAACACAACCTAGCGTAGACTCTTGAGGTGGTTGCTAATAGACTGTGACTTGGGTAGGAACTAGTCCTCCTAGATTTTATCCACACCATCCTCAGAGAAGACCACCTTTGTGGATGATCGCCAGGGTAATCCTGACTTTGAGGGATAATACAAATGAATCGCTTAACGCACCTCCTAGAGTCGGAGTCTTATCAGCTGCTGCAAGCGGATGCTTGGTTCGTCGTCTGTAGCTGTGACAGGTGACAAAAAAACTTCACTCGTTGTAAATACAAAGAACATTGATGTATTTTACAAACATCAATACACATTTAAATTTCTCTAAATTCATAGTTATTACTCAAGATCAACCAAAATTTAGTTGCAAAAGAATCAACTAAGCATCCTCTACCACCACCGATTAACGACTTGCTGATGCTCCACATAATTTCAATAAAAGGCAATAACAACCATCACCTACGCTTTTTGTCAGTTTGAATCTAACCTTCGCTATACTGCGAGAAGATTTGCTATGTAGGTCTCATCAGCTCAGAAAACTGATCAGATAGTTAAACTACACAGGAGATCAGTTGCATCGGTAACGATCGAGACCCGACTCTTTAAGCGACGAAGTGTGAAGTGACAAACTACATCAGCCCACCGATTTTTGGGAGCTGGCGTCAGCAGCAAAGCAGCCAAACTCGTCAACCTCAACCCACTTGGCAAGTTTGTCACGAATTTATTTTTGTAGATTAAGGACGAGTCCCTGCTACTCAGGAGGCAACCAATTGACTGATTACACAGGATACTAGCTGGAAAGCTTAACGATATACAGGAGGCAAGTCGGATAACCAGTAAATAAAGGTGCCGAATAGCAATTGACTCAGATATAAGTAAATAACGACAAAACCAATTTAATTACTATTGTTAACTTACCTTTTAATAATAATATTTTACGGCTTTATATAAATTATTTAAAGTTTATTTATTTTACTATTATTAACTAATTTACTTGATAATTCCGATCTTCAAATATAATATAAGCATTGTAAACCCTACAATCGCAATAGAATCTTTAACAAACAAAATAAAACATTGTATTACCAACGTAACATCCTTGAAAAATAAAAATAAAAAACTAAAAAAAGAAGAACCTAGAAAAAACTGGATAACAAAAGCCATTATAAACTCATACAACAAAAAAGAATTATTGTACAATATATGGATGTTAGATCCAGGTATGCGAAACGCCAAATCTGAATACAAAAAATACGCAAAAATTTTAAATAAAGTAATTAAAAATGCTAAACTTATGTACGATCGTACACAAGTTAAAAAAATACAAAAAATATTAGAAATCTCTGAAATATTATTAATGATAAACTAGGCAAAAAAATTAAAAAACAAGAAGTAATAACACAAATTTATGATAGCAAGAAACAAAAAATAATAAATCCAGAGGGTATAGCTAACACAATGAACAATTATTTTACCAACATTGACTCTGAATTAAGCAAAAAAATTACTCAATCCAAGAACGCAAACATACAACTACTTCCGGCAAATACAAAAACTATTCACCTAAATCCTACTAATTGTGCTGAAATAGCTGAAATTATAAATAGCATGCCAAAAAATGGAGGTGTAGATAATATAAATACTAAAACCATAAAAACTATGATTAGTTTTATCTTAATACCACTTGAGCATATTTTCAACCTATGCATTGAAAAAGTTATCTAACCAGTAACTTAAAAAAATACAAAAATTATACCTATACATAAATCTGGAAATGAAAGTTATACAGAAAATTATAGACTCATTTCATTGATTTCAAATCTAGCAAAAAATTTAGAAAAAATTATCCACAAAAGATTAATTAATTTTATAAACAAATGTAATATTATTTCAAAAATCAATTTGGTTTTATGAAAAATAAAGGCCCTAAAGATGCTTTTCAAAGCATAACTAACACAATTTATAATCGCCTAGACAAAAGCAAACCTATTGCAATTGCTTTTCTGGACCTAACTAAAGCATTTGATACAGATCATACAATACTACTAAAAAAATCATATAATTATGGTTTTAGAGGTGAGGCTTTCAAACTCATAGAAAATTATCTTACAAACGGACAACAATGCGTTAAAATTACAAAATATAAAAGCCATAAAAAACGGTTAATACTGGTGTTCCTCAAGGTACCATTTTAGGTCCACTACTATTTATACTATACATTAATGACATGATTAAGGATAATATTATATCCTACGCCGATGACACTGCTGTAATTATTACCGATAACACATGGTAAGGAGTTTAAAAGAAAATGAACGATGAATTATCTACAATATCTAAATGGTTAGCTCTAATTATATTATCACCTAATGGCGATAAAACGACCTACTTTCGGTAATTATAGCGACAGTATACCGTCAAATTTTAACATTAGCATTAATAACAATAAGGTAAAAAGAGTAAAAAATTGCAAATATTTAGGAATAATTCTTGATTACAGATTTAAGTGAGATAAACACATAGAATATATAGTTAACAAAACAAAGTACCTATCATTTATACTTCACAAATTATCTAAAATTATGAATATAGAAACCTTAAGAATATTATACTACGCTTTATTTAACAGTATCATTCGCTATGGAATAATAGCTTGGGGTGGTGCTTACAATAATAGTTTAATTTTATTACAAAACTTGCAAAATAGATTATTAAAAATAATTAACAAAAATAACTTTATTACTGAAAAAAATCCCCTGAGGCTTGAACAATTATACACTTTAGAAACATTATTACAACATTATGAAAATCTTAAATTGAAATTTTTTAAATTCTAAAAGTCTCACGCGAAATAAAAACATTCAAATACCAAATAGACACAACACAGTTAGCAGTAAAAATAGTATCAACAAAGCAATAATAACATTCAATAAATTAGCAAATATTTTAAAAACTTTGAGCACAAAGAATAAGAAAATAAAAAGATAAATAATTTTGAATATTTAAATAATAGTATAAAGATTATCACAATGAATACAAAAATTAACTGTACAAAAATTATTGACAATAATTGTGAGATCCTAAACAGCAATGCGTATTTTCCATCAACCGATCTTTCATTACAAAAGATCTTATAAAAGAATATCACAATACATCTGAAATAAAATTAAAAATAATGTGAGCCTAAATTACCTGCATTTCATACAAAATACTGCAGATTCTCTTTTGCAATCAAGAACTTCAAATAAAAATTTAGAGAAATATACTAAAAAAGGTACTTAAATTCAAAAATGATTCAAAGCTATCGAAAACAATCTTTCATTGAAGGTTGCATTTTCTGTGGTAATAAACAATTAACAAATTTTCAACACATTCATTTTATTAGAAGTAATAATACCAGAGAAAAGAGTAATCAAAAAATAATAAAAATTAAAGAGATCTTTTCTAAGATAGACAACATTGCTAAGACTAATTGCAATAACACCTAGCTCTTTAGTAAAACTAAAGAAAAAAATAAGATCAACAACACCTTTAGAATGACCTACGATAACATCAATTATTTGGGAAACAATAAAGCATATTTATATTTTGATAGAGGATACTAAAGCAAATAAATTTTCACAAATTCAGTTCACTCCTTGAAGTTACAACCTAAACACAAGAATATCATTGTACTAGATGATATAACATTAACTTCAAATTGCCAATGTACATCTCTGTCACAACATAAACAAATTTTTCCACACTACAAAGTAACTTGTGCTAAAGGTTTAACGTGTCCTAAAAAATTTAACAACTTTAAAAGATATAAATATGTTCGAATCAAGCAGCAGAAGAGTTAGATTTTTAGGTTAACTTTTTTAATTCTTATAATTTTGAGTATTTATGAAGCTTAAAACTCATTGTTGCTAATTAGTGATTCATAAAATATGAATCGAAATTCTGTCTACAAAAGAAAAATAACATAGTTTAGATTTTTTAATTATTGAAAAAAGAAAAAGTGATTAAAAAATGTAAGCTAAACTTTAGTTATTTTTTTTTATAAAATATTAATAACTTTAAAGTTTTAAAATTGTGAAGCTTCAGATCTATCTAAATCTTGATATTTATATTATAAAACTTGTAATACCTTATTTAGATTATTTAAGAATAATTAGACGATAAACTACAGATACTTGATACAAGTTTGAACATATTTAATTAACAATATTTAGGATAGATATATAACTTATATTAAAATATTAAACGCATTGATGCTAATTGCACCAAATATATGATAAGAATAATTAGTAAATAGTTGAGTAATTAAATATATTATATTTAAATATTTAAGCACACTTAATTTTAAAAATATTAGTTTTAAACATTGTTTGAGTGATGTACATAGATAAATAATTTCAAGATTTACAATATTTTTTAAATAGCCGTATCATTTAACAAATTCTTGAAATTACTTATCTCTGTTCATCACTCAAATAATGTTTAAAAATAATATTTTTAAAATTAAGTGTGCTCAAATATTAATCACTCAAGGCATCATATATACCTTAAAAATGGAATAATTGATAAAATTTAACTAATTCTATTAATTTTTCAATTTTATAAATAGAAATTTCTTTTTCATCAAAATAAATTCTAAAAAATTTTCACCTTTATATATAGGTATTAAGGCTATAATTAATCTAGTTATACAATAAAAAACATTTATTTTTGATTTTATTTAAACTTTGTGATTTTTTATCAAATTATTTTTTTACTTGCCGTAAAGTTAACATTTTTCTTTTCATCGGTTAGGTCCAAAATTTGGACAATATCTTTAGAACATGAATACCAATGGTCGATACTAAAATAAATGAAATAGACCCCTTCGAACCAACTTTTTTACTTAGAATTTGATGAAACAATTATAAATAATTAAAAAATTAACATATTTTATTATTTCTAAAACTGTAACTCAGGTTAATATATATCAATTTGAAAAATTCTAGTACCGACTATTGGTATTCATGTTCTAAAGACATTGCCCAAATTTTGAACCTAACCGATGAAAAGAAAAATTTCAACTTTACGGAAAGTGAAAAAATAATTCAATAAAAAATCACTTACAGTTTAAATAAACTTTTAAACTTTACTGATGAAAACTAAATGTTTTTAATTGTATAACTAGATTAATACCTTAATACTTATATAGAAAGATGAAAATTTTTCAGAATTTATTTTGATGAAAAAAAATTTCTACATTTAATTTTATCAATTTTTCAATTTTTCTATTTTTAAGGTGTATATAATGCCTTAAGTATTTACTAATTATTTTTATCATGTATTTGGTACAATTAGCATGAATGCGTTTAATATTTTAATATAAGTTATATATCTATCCTGAATATTGTTAATTAAATATGTTTAAACTTGTATCAAGTATCTGTAGTTTATCGTCTAATTATTCTTAAATAATCTAAATAAGGTATTACAAGATTTATAATATAAATATCAAGATTTAGATAGATCTGAAGCTTCACAATTTTAAAACTTTAAGGTTATTAATATCTTATAAAAATAAAATAACTAAAGTTTAGCTTATATTTTTTATCACTTTTTCTTTTTTCAATAATTAAAAAATCTAAATTATGTTATTTTTCTTTTGTAGACAGACTTTGGGCATCATCGATTACATTTCTGTTGAACTAGAGAATTTATCATATTTTTGTTTTCTGGTCACATAAGGTTATATTTCAATTTCGATTCATATTTTATGAATCACTAATTAGCAACAATGAGTTTTAAGCTTCATAAATACTTAAAATTATAAGAATTAAAAAAGTTAACCTAAAAATCTAACTATCTAACTCTTCTGTTGTTTGCTTCGAACGAAGCAAGCAAATATCAATGCTCGCGCCACTATAAAAGCACTGACACCTACGGGCTTCCGTATGTAATAGGAACAGAGAAAGCGTGCGCTCTAGGCGCGGTGCGACGTGAACTGCCGGTAAGCGCATCTTGCCGTATAGTTGAAGAAGAAGACTGAAGTAGATGGAGATATCAGCGCTAGTTTCCGCTGATGCGCACTACAATATAAATTTTATTCTCAAGGCGCAGTAACTTAATAATGGCGTGGTACTTTAAATACATTCAATTTTGAACAAATCAACTTATTGATCTTTTATAGTTTTAATAACTTTTCATATATTCAATTATTGTTTATTTATTTATTATATTTTATATTTTATTCCCGCCCGGTCAATAAAGGCCCTTTTATTGACCTCAAAACAGGGAGTAAAATAGCTCTTTACTCCCTATGGACGTAAAGTAACTTTATTCCAAGGGAGATAAAGTCACTTTACGTCCCTAGAGAATAAAGAGCCATTGTACTTCCTATTTTTAGATCAATAAATAATCGGGCCTTTAATGACCGGCCGGAATAAAATAGCGTATGCATCTCGGGCAAAACTGGCTGTTATGCCCTCGAATGATTTACTGCTCTCGCTTCGCTCGTGCAGTAAACTTCATTCTCGGGCATAAAAGCTCATTTTTGCCCCTTGGTGCATAATATACTATTAAACAATTTATATAGTAAACATTTTATTTTAATAAAAGATTAAAATCTTACGAAATAAATATTTTATTTATTTTTATCCTTTTTCCTTCAATCAATTACGAAAGAATAAGGCCCCAGCAGGGGCCAAAGATTAATTTCCTGAATCAAAATATATTCAAATATTTACGATCGTATATTATAAGGTCAATAATAAGACCATTATTTACCGATCGGAAAAAGATTTTTTCATAAAACTTTTAAAAATGTAATTGTTGATAAAATATAAATATTTTTTACTGCATAACTAGAATAATGATAGCTTTAATACCTACATATAAGGGTAAAAATTTTTCAGAATGCATTTTAATAAAAAAATATATCTCTAAATTTAATAATTATTATAATAGTTTTGAACAACCTAAATAAAGCAATTAAAATTTTAAGTAAATTTTAAAATGTTTATAGGTAAATTGAAAGATGAAAATGTAATTCAAAAGAATCAAATGCAATTACTCAATCAATCTTGGTGAAATAATTAATAAATAAAAAATATTTTTTCTGTAAAATAAATTTGTTTTCATTAACTTTTTAATTTTTAAAAATTATAGAAAATTATAAAATATAATAAACCGATAAATCGATTATCGATATATTTTTACCCGATAAATCGCTGCTACACCGATATGTTCTCTATTGATATTATCGATGTTGAATCGATATTGGTTTTACAAATTTACACACCTCTAACTCGTTCCCGGAAGATTTCAGGAACTCTCGGTTTTCGGTAACTTAAAAAAGTCCCAAACTGTTGACACCTGGTCTGGCCGGTTCTTATATGCCCACAGCATTACAATCTGACTGCGAGCAAACTATAATTGGCATCCATCTGGCAGTTGCTACCTTGAACTACGCGAACTAAAAGTGCGCAATATTCGAATTTTGGTAAAAGGTTTCCTTATTACAGGAGTTGACTTATGCTATTATAATACTGGATTTCTTTTTTAATCTTTTTTTTTTAACGCTTTTTATGAGTGTTTTTATTTTAAATAATTTATTTATTTATGTTATATCCCGAGTTAACGCGCATTATTAATGTAGATATTCTTAAAAACACTCATACAATTACACTTATACATTTATACGATACACACCGAATGAAAGTCGTTGACCCGAAATTTCCTCACCTCATTTTAATTTTTTTATCTTTTTAACTAATACTGTGGCAAAATCAAACTTTACAATTAAAAGGTGAGGTGATAATAGTACAGTAAAAATATCTATATCCATGTTTTATAACTGATAAAAGTTGACGAAAATCGTTTACTAAAAATTATTAACTTTACTCCAAAAGGAACATTTTTATTGTATAAATCTTTCAAAGTTGTATTTATAATTTCTAATACCTCTTTAGGTATCATAGAAGCTTCACCTTATAATCATATCAACTTTTTGTAATCCTAATTATATATAAATATATATATATATATATATATATAAATATATATATATATATATATATATATATATATATATATATATATTTCGATCATAACCCTCTCTAACATCTCTTGTCACGTGACAAACGGTCACGACAGCTGCAAGTAAGGTAAGGCAGCGATATAAGTATAAAACATCTTCCCTGTCCTCAATACTGTCCCGCGGACAAGATGTCCAGTAGAGCGGACAGTGGACAAGCGGACAAGTCTGTCACGCAAACTGTCCATAGTCCCAAACATATATACCAAAATCGAACACGCGTATATAATATTCAACTGCTTAATATCGATTGTTAAATTCAGAGGTCCGATTGAATAAATATTTGGAGACACATATGTATTATTAATATAAAGAAATATATTTATTAATCATCAATAATATTATACTATTACATGCGACGTATCATATTATATTTCAACATTGATCATAAATAAATTCTATCGCGAATAAAATAGAAAGGTCCCGGGACCAAGTTGAATTCTCGAACTTACAAAAATATCTTACACACGGCCGCCAAAGTCGGGTCGTAACATTTACAACAATTTAAATTTATCAATATTTTGTTGTGAATTTTTTTAATAATTTTATTTAATTTAAAAGTAATCTTTTTTAATAAATTTAATAAATAAATAATTATTTTGAAAAATGATTAAACAAACTGGTCAAATTGTGCGTTTTATGTTTTGAGCACGTAATTTGAATTTAAAAAAAATAATTTTTTAATTCCCTTAAATTTTCTTACCCTTGCAAAATAATGACGATGTTATGAAAAGTACATTAAGAGCATACATTTAATTTTAATAGACTTTTTTAATTCTTATATAAATTTATTTTTTAGGAAATAAATGAAGAATGGATTTCAGATAAGGCTCGTTTTTCATACGATGGTCTTAAGAGACAAAGGTTAATAACGCCTATGATGAAACTTAATGGCCATCTACAAGCTATTGACTGGGAAGATGCTTTTATAAATGGTAAAGTTATTAAATTATTTGTGATTTTACTTTCGACAAATTAGAAAAAAACCCGATGCTAAGTTTGCAGCAAAAAGTTTCCTAAAATAAAGGTGTATTGCATATTAATCTTTTCAAATTTTTTTATTTCTTTTTAAATATAAATATAAATTAATTTATAATTAAACACATCAAACATATTTTTAATAGTAATAAACCACTGGCAAATATGTGGCAGAAAACTTCCTCAAATATATATTTGTTAAGTTTTGAAGCATAAAGATATCGACTTAAAACTTTACACTATGTTTTTTATAAGTTACTCAAGAATTAATTAAATTTTAAGAACTATTGAACCTTATTAAGGATCCTTTCAATAAAAAGTGCATTTTTTCTAAAATTGAAAAATTAAATTTTCTGATTAATATCAATTCTAGATGTTTTTGGAGTTGATTTTACGTTTATCGAATAAATATTATGAAATTTATACTTTAAGAGTGGAGTATATTTATTAAGAATGTAAAAAACTTTTATTTAAGTTTTTTTTCAAAATTTTGATTTGTTGAAATTTATATCGTTTTCAGTTTTTTTATGACGCTTTTTACAAATTTGATATTGATATTAAAAATTTTCGTTAATTAGACCTTATTAAGGTTGTAAAAGACCCTTGTAGCGGTGACGCCGGGTTATGCATGCAAAATAAATTAACACATAAATATCAGTTTAATTATTTATTAGAAATAATAGAGTCGAGATGTGCTTTATAATGTGCTATACTGGTGCTCATCACACTCGGTTGTTCGCGTATACGTCATACGCTTATGTCTCGTTTGAATCATTTATTTCTGATACGCTTACATTTTGCACGATTACCCATGCTGCTAAACTATGAGCTGGATTGTCTAATGGTTTCCAAAGATGAATCTTTCGGAGACGGCGTGGCCTTGAGACTGTGTTAATGTTGCGCCTTGGTCTTCCCTCTCGGGTGCTTGCCACCTCGCGCCTTGGCCATCGGCGCACACGTGGCTTACTGGTTTCTCTCTTTCTCATTCTTTCATCCTTTTATTCTTACACCTTTGTCTCGCGCGCGTGGCATCTCCTAGTGTCTTACTTGCATATGGATAAGTGACAAGGATGTGAGGGGTTCTGATCAATTGCGCTTCCGACCACCGAGCCGATCGGACGTGTGCGCGCTCTGTATCGTGTGTAACCTGTCTCTACGTGTTTTCTCAGTGTTCGTCGTATTATTTCTTTTGTTCTATCCTATCTCCTTCTTTCTTTTTTCTGCGTACTCTGCCTTCTCGGCCCAGTGGCCGAGACCGGGATCCCGTTTACGGTGCCTTCACGGCCTAGAAAGCCTCAACAGAGGTTTCTTAACAATAAACAAAATAAAAAATACTTGTGGAGAGGCCTATAGCCAAAACCTATAGGTTAAAAATAATTTAAATAAAACAAAAAACTACAGGGTAATGGCGAGTCGCAATTGACAGGCCAGCCAAAAGGCGAACAGAAAAAGAAGAAGAAGAAGAAAAAGGGTTATATACTCCGTCACAATGCTCCCCGAATTAATTTTCTAGCGTAGCTAGAATACGCACGCTAAGCCTATTTACATAGAGAAGAAAAGAAAGACATTAATTTATTTGATTAATTATGGTTTCTAAGTTTCGGATATGAAAAATTTTGATTGACTTAACAATGTTTTAATTTATATAATACAAAATTCGATTGCGTTTCTGGTTAAAAATGGTCGTGTTTCTATGCATATTGCAAAGTTGATGTATTTTACTTATTTTCTTTAATTACAATGTTTTTAAATATAGTATAATATTTGGTTGTGATTTATATAGTAAGTAATTATGTTACATATTTACAAGAAAATATATGAATACATTTTTGTGCTACAGAAACTTTTTACGCTTTATAATATTACTGGTATTTTAATTTTTTTTACTGTTTATAGTCTAAATATTATTATATTATTATCACTTTTTTTACTATCACTTTTTCAATATCTTTTTTTTACTTTTGATTTTTTTTAGCTTTTTCTTTGTTGTTGTTTTGTTTTCTTTTTTTTACACTTCTCCTTTTCATCAAATGATGTTCTTTTCTTCTTTCTTGTATACTATAAGCTATAGGAAAATTACACCGGCACACAAAAAAAGTGGTCTGTTTAAAATACTAGACCCATCTACTCTTATGTATTTTGACGCGCTGAATCCAAATCCGAGGTTGGTTTTTCTTGAAGACCCCCAAAATTTTTTTTCACATCGCGAAAAACCGCGAGAAACCTCGAAAAATCAAATTTAAGAGTATAGGTATTGTACATTATTCTCTTATGAGTGTAAAGTACATGATTTTTATGTATTTTGACGCGCTAAATTCGAATTTGAGATTTATTTTACCAGTATGCTCTTTATATTGAGAAAAAATGGTTAAAAACTTACAAAATCGCTAGAAAATCGTGCAAATTCGCGTTGATCAGAAAAGCGCGTTAATCGGAAATAAAAGATTTTTATATACTTCTATTATACATTTCTTGTGTAAGTTAGACTTGCTGAATCTAAATTTAGCCTTTTATTTAACCGCACGTCCTAAAAACTATTGAAAAATGGTAAAAACTTGCAAAAAGATTGCACTCTGTATATAATAGAAAGGTAAAAAAGTGTAGCTAGAGACAAAAATCGTACATATCACCATAAAGCGGTAAAAAAGGAACTAAAAAAAACTAAGGAAAGACAACAAGCAATAAAACCATCAAACAGTTTTTGCCGCAAGGAGAACTGTTTGATTGTTTTATTGCTTGCTTTTTTAGTATTTTGCTTCCTCGAAGAGGAAGCTATGTAATCATGACAAAAGAATTTTTTTATAAATTCTATTAAAAATGTTTTTTATGATATAAGAAGTCAGAAAAAATTATTTTTTTAAAAAATTTTTTCGTGTACCCAATTTTTTGTGTACGGATGGATGTATTTTTTTCAAAACAAAAAAAAAGTATGTTCCCATGTCTAGATTATAACCGGACAAAGTAGATTCGATGTATTTTTTAATGAGGAAAGTGGTAAAAAATATAAAACAATTTTTTGAAGCGATCTTCATTTGTTTTTTTTCATTTTTAGTTTTCGGTAAATTGGTTTTTTGCGATTTTAACGTATTAAACATTAATATTTTTATTCCGGACAAAATGCAATTTGTAGAAAAAAAAGAAAGCTTCAATTTTCTTTTTTTTACATTTTTTGTAGGTTATGTCAATTTTAAGTTATGGTTAAAAAACTAAAAGTTTTTCAAGGTCGCATATCTCAAATAATTCAAAAGTTATTGATTTGAAATTTTGACGTGATATTTGCTTTATTTTTTCTTTTTAAGGTTAAAATTTTAAGTATATTTATTCATTAGTTTTTGAGAAAATTGCGAAAAACCGTTTTTTTATTTTATTTAAAAACTCTAGTTAATTATTATATTTTGACTCAAAATTCACACCATTTATGTTATTTTTGTCGTAGATGGTCTGTATAAATTTTAGGCTTTAACGGATTATTATTTATTGAGATATTGATTTTTTTTATATGCTATTTTGTGCATATGTCTTAATAGAGGGGGACGAATTGTAACAATTGAGAAGTAATATGTTCCAATGTTCCGATTTTAACCAAATTCAGTGGATTCAATGTATTTTTCAAAAAGGATTAAAGAAAAAAATATAAAAAAATTTTTTTAGCGATCTTTAATTGTTTTTCTTCATTTTTAGTTTTTGGAAAAATGGTTTTTTGCGATTTTAACGTGTTAAAA
>JAPYZE010007605.1:0-19790 GCA_030522805.1 Leptomastidea abnormis
ATTGAATAATGCTTTCTGTGGAGTAAAAGGTGCGTATAATACCTGTTTTACTTTAAAATAATATATAAAATACTAATACAAAAGGTTTTAATATGCATTGATATATTTGATTGATTTTTTAGGTAGAGATGCCGTTAAATCAATTCAAAAATGAGTATAAAATTGGAGACTTGCTTATACCCATTACTTGGAAATGAAAGAGCGTTAGAGTCTAATACTCGGGGGATCTTCTAGTTGTAGTAGAAGGAACTACTACCCCAAATTTCATCAAAATCCCAGACCCAAATACCTGATAGTCTCCTTGTTAATATAAATTTAGTATTAAAAATGAGATGATAGCCTACTGATAAACCTCCGTTGAGAAGTCAGATAAGAAATGAAATGAGATGTCTGGCCAATACTGTAGATGAAATCTGGCAAGGTGAAGACCAGATATCTGGGTCATGGATTTTCACCAAATTTGGCAGGATGACTTCTTTTCACATATAAAGAGAAAAGTTTATAAAAATGTCTGGACCTTATCAATCGCATGTCTAGGCTACAAAACCATCTTCTAGTCATGTTTTGCCCAATTAATGTGATATAATAATACTATTACTTTATGCAATACTATTTAACTCAGAAAAATCTAGTGTTGTGTTCTGTTTAAGAAATGGAAAATGATTTATTCAAGTAATGTATATGATATTTCCCTAACTAAAACAATATTATACAATGTAATATTATTATGATAATATTATTTAAATCTGGTAAAAGAATTACTAGAAGGATGATTTTTATCCTAAACATTTGTATAAGCTTCTGTCTGTAGTCGAGCAAATGGAAGATATACAGAACAATGTAAATTCATACATCTTTGAACGTGCTTACCTCAAAAAGAAGTCAGCATTAGACCTTATTAGGGCTTGACATTCTTTGTTATATGTGAAAAGAAACATCCAGACAAGTTTGGTAAAAATGTAATTTAAATTTTTTTTCTGGAAAACACTTAGAATGAATCAAGGATCAATTAATAAACATTTACAAATTTTGAAACTTAAAAAAATTCTTGAAAAAGAAATTTTATCAATTTTTCAACTTCCAAAATGAAAATAATTTTAGTTCTTTATTATAATTTTTCCAAGTTTAAAAATCTAAAAAACGTTAAGAAATTGATTCTTACTTGATTCTAAACGGTTTTATCCTAGTAGAGGCTACAAATTTCAAAAGTTTCAGCCAAGTCAATACTTTGAGCAATACAGTTTTCATGAAACGCCTTATATGTAGGGTACAGTTCAAATTGTTCAGAATATTAAGTTGCTCGGGGAAAAAAGAGCAAGGTGTCAAAATTAACTTCCTGCAAAAGAGTAATATCATAAATTATATTTTCGAATTTAAAGGATCGAGTGGCAATTATTGATCTCAGATTATGTTAACAAACTTGTCAAAAGGCAACTAACCCATCTAGTGGGACAGAGCTACATAGTTTAGAAAGCGAGAAACGCTTGGTGATTCGTATTGGCAGGCGGTCCATACTGAATGACTGTCCCCTACATGAAAATTATTATTAAAAAAAAATCCTGAGGGAACAAGATTCACTTACCTACACGTTTGCAGTACATATTTTCATAGAGTTTTAATGTTACTATGGGTGCCATAATTCGTTTCTTTATTTTCTCCGGTACGCCAAGTTTGAAGAACTTCGTTTTTACCATGGGTTCCTTAAGCCATTTATGTCCCCTGGATATTTATTATTATTTCTATTTTTTAATTCTTTTTTTCTATTTTTTTTTTTTTTTTTTTTTTTTTTTTTTTTTTTTTTTTTTTTTTTTTTTTCTTTTTTTTTTTTTTTTTTTTTTTTTTTTTTTAATTAGGGGAGAGTTGTACAGTATGGCCCACTAAGCGTTTCTCGCTTCCCAAACAACATCGCGCTACCGGACTAGGCGGGTTACTTGCCTTTTGGCAAGTTAGTTAACATAATCCAAGACATATGATTTTCATTCAATACTTCAAAAGTTACACTTGAAAATATCATTTGTGCTATCACTCTTGTGTCGAAAGTTAATTTTGACAGTGCAGCCTAAATCCCCCAAGCAACTTTATAGAAAGAAACAATTTTTTTTCTTAAACTACAACTTTGAAATAGTAAATCCCCGACTCCCTGATGTTTTTATTTGCTTGCTACTCGGAGCTACATACGAAATGCTAAAAAGTTTGTGGTGTACAGTATGGCCATACCCTATGACGACCAGTATGGCCATATCTTTTCAATGGATATTTTTAAGTAAAAATTTTAAAATTCATAAAATTTGTTTATAACTACTTGGAATCATTTATATCAATTTAAAATCATGAAAAATAGTCGATTTGGCGACAAAAAACCTTCAGCGGGCGTCGACTGTGCTAAAATATCTAGCAGCTATATAAAATTGTTATGAGATAACGTATATAAGCGGTTATTTGCTAATATAACTTATGAAAATATTTGGAAACGTAGTATTTTTGATAAATACGTCCTATTTCAACTTTTAGGTGAGTTTAGGAATCTTTACAAGTTCATTATCCCCTAAAACCTGGGCGGTCCATACTGTACGCTACTTTTTGAATAACCCAAAAACCGTACTTTTACAAGAATGTCTGCAAAATCATTACTAGTGCAATAAAATTACAAAAAAATTTTTGGTAATAAAAAAGTGGCTGGCGCCAAAAATTTATTTTTTATAATTGAAAATTGGTCAATCCGATTAAAAGTTACGGGCAAAATAGCTATGGATGGTCATACTGTACGACTTTCCCCTATATCCTTTTTTTTTTCTTTTACAATATTAATTTATTATTATTTTATTTTTATCAATTTTGTATATAAAAAAAATATATTAATTTTGTAGTAAAATATAATTGTATTTTAAAAAAAAAAGTTTCATATAGGGCAACACTTATTAATTGAAAAAAAAAAGTTAAAAAAATTAATCACTCACAAGTGTAAATAAATAATTTAATTATTCAATTAGCTTGCTCCTCCGCTCAGGCGACAATTTTCACACTCGTCGAAAAACAACTATTCTCGCACTTGTTGCGACAAATACTATTATTGTAATAAATCGGAGGTTATACACGAAAATAATTTTGCTTGTATATGTGTACACAATATTTAAAATAACCATATAATTTAATACTGTTAATTATTCCATAGATTATACCAAAATGAAAAGTAAATTACGCAATCTTGAAGATTACGATAAAACAACACCAACTAAAGAAGAACGGAGTGTTTTAAAAAGAAAAACAGATAATGATTTTGTGACTACCAGAAAAAAAAATAAATTAAATAATATTGCTAACAATAAAAGTTTGACTTCATCTGCTAATAAAGTGAATTCCGAAAAATCAGCTGTTCTCACACCGGTAAATACTAGAATAATTTTTTTAAATTTAAATATGTTAATATAAGACTTACTTAATTGATTTGAATTTTAATTGTACAATAACTCGATGGGCACAACGTACGGTTTCAAACTGTTGCTACTACAAATTAAAGATGAAAATAAATTTCATTTTGTATACAATTTCAGAAAAAAATTAACATTTCCTCGATTGCTGTGAAAGCTTCAAATAGTTTGAAAGAAAATCTCAATCCATCTAATGAAAATGAGCAGTGTAAAGACAGTTTTGACAATTTAATTAGCATGAAAGATGACATTTCTGATACTTTAAATGAAGAATTCGAAGAACAGAAACAATCTAGTAAAAATTATGATTACAAAGCATATAATGATAGTGACAACGAAAATGATAACGATGAAGACAGCGATGAATTTGAGAAATTATTGGAACAAAAAAATCAAGAATTAGAAGAGAAAAATGACGTTATTTTGGAATTGAACAATAAGTTGACTAATTTAGAAAATGAAAATGATGCTTTAAAAGCTGAAATCAAAGAAATAAAAAATCAAAATGCAAAATTAGGAAATAATGTAGATGTTGCTTGCACAGGTATATAGACAAAATGTTTAATTTATATAATGTACATAAATATCAATCAATAATCTAAATTACAAATGAGTTTAATAATATTAAAGATAGAAGTAACGTGACAATTTTAACATAGGTGATATATATATATATATATATATATATTTGTGGGGCTTCGCCCCCCTGCTCACTTGGCTCGCCAACCCTCCTATACACACTGCTATTTATTATTATAAAAATCGTAATAAATTTGAATAATGTTCAGCATAGCATATACTGGCATTAAAAATTTGTTTTTAATTTGAAGAAGTTTATAGTAGTATTTTTTGTTTTATTTTTTTTTTTTTTTATTTTTTAATACTTTATCTGTAATACATATTAAATTTAAAAAGTTAAAAATTAAATTTAATGTAGAAAAGTATAGTTAAAAAATTATTGTTAAAGAAGTGTACTACTCCCTTAAATAAATTGTAGACAATTAAAAATAATATTATTCCATCACATATAAATAGAATTAAAAATTGGTTTCCTTAAAATTTTTATTGGATAAATATGTGCTATTTGGAGCGGTAGGATGAAATGGGCTAATCTTTATATATTATATAGTTATAAGAAAAAAATTCAATCAGACCCCGCTCCAGCGTGTATAGTTTGAGATACAGACTAGAGCTTGGAGGTAGAGTCGGTGTCTGAGACCTGGGAGGCGAGGAAAGAAAGAAAGATCTGACCCATGGTCCTGTTGCTTTGAACTCTGGACTGATGTTGGGTTGGGATTATAGGGATGTAAACAATTTGTTGCCCAGCAGCTGTGGAGTTTAGCACAAAGTGTCGCGTGTCATAAGCATGCATGGCTCCGTGATAGAGTCGGTGCCTAAAATTTGAAAATAAGAGTACACGACTCGCTGAAGGCACAAACATCCGCAAACTTGCGGAGTTATATAGTCTTCTGCCCCGTAACACAGTGTTTAAATATTTATATCAAAATAAACTTACAATTAATTTTTTTTGGGGTGGGTGAGAGGGGGGCGTCTAGTTATCCAAACTTCTTAAATATGAAAGATAAATGCAAAATTTTCCGTTATTTTCCTTATAAATGTAAAACATGAATGAGGGGCAGCTGGGGGGGCTGACTGAATTTTTTTCTTACAACTGTATAATACAGGAATATATATATATATATATATATATATATATATATATATATAGTAGATAAGCTATTACTTTGATAAGCTGTATTCTATAGATGAAAAAATTTTCTGTAACATGATTTGTTACTCGTGTTTACTGGCATGATAATAGTAGGAATAAGCGATACAGTTGTGAACATGAACATTATGACAAATAAGTAGAAGAACACTAAGCATTTTCTAAAATTAAAATTTCAATATATTTCAATAGCGCTTAATGATATTCGCCAAATTTCAACAAGGCAATTAAATGAAATAAGAGGAGGAAATTATAATGATGACGGAGTAGACGTAGATCCAAACAATTTGCGCAAGAATGATTTGGTAAAGCATAAATAGCTGACTTATAATATACATTTATTTGTATAATGTATAATTGAATTTAATTTATTTATATTGTAGCAAAGAACAAGAGCATTAAGTACAGAAATCGAGCCTTCTCAATCGTCAAAAGATACGTCGACCCTTACTTCACACAACAGATTGTCAAATACGGTTAATCGCCCTAAAGTAAAAATAATAAATTAATTTTTTTCATAAATAGTCTCAAAATTGAAATGTATTAAAATCACATTTTATTTCAGAAAGCAATACCCCAAGAACCCACCACTTATAAAATTGAAGATCACGTAGTCAAAAAAGTTAGTAAAAAAAATATTAACTCATTAACGTATGATATCTTAGAAGCCATTTACTCTAAAGAAGAACTAGCGGCTTCCAGCGCTACTGGTAAGAAATGTAATGCTAATAAAGATAAAGATGGGGTAGTACAAGAAAGTCGACCAAAATTAGAAGAAGAACGTTTCAAAGCGGCACGAAGTAAATATTCTGTTTTATTTAATTTCATAAAATTATTTCATTCAAAAACATTTGCTAGTCAGAAAAAAACGACAGTAATAGTAAATAATTGCAGCTTGATTAACAATTAATGAAAGACATCTTTTTGTGTTACAGATCTATGTGCACAATATTTTTCTCATAAAGAAGGCTGGAAAGCAGTATTTAGAAACGCTGCTACAAATAAGTGCTCTGATGCAAGAAAGTATTTAAAAGCTCAAGTAAAACAATGAAAAATTTACGTTTTATATATATTTATATAATAATATATTGAAATTTCTTAGTGTTTATCAATAGATTTATAAGTTGTTACATGAATAAATTAAAGATTTTCTAAAGGTAAACTGAATCCGAGTTTTTAATAAGAGTATTCAAAATTATATAAATACTGAAATATTTGTTTATGTATGTACGTATGTATGTATTCACAAATGTAGATATTTACATACAATTAAATTGCATACCCTTGCCGTAGGTGGCTCATATTTGTCCAGATAGGTATACGTTTTTTTGAATGTTGAGCAAACACGGTGTATACCTAACCTCGTTAATACGAATCGCTTTCGTCGCAAATATTACCATAAATAAATTAATTTTTGGCAAGTATACACAAAAAATATCTTGCAGCACAATATTTTTTCACATTAAAATCGTGCGGAAAATCTTGCAGAAACTCCTGCAGGAACACTATTTTTTCACATTAAAATCATGCGGGATATCTTGCAGAAATTCCTACAGGAACAATATTTTTTCACATTAAAATCGTGCGGGATATCTTTCCAAAATTCCGGCAAGAAATCCTGCAGTAACAATATTTTTTTCACATTAAAATCTTGCAGGATTTCCTGCAGGAACAATATTTTTTCACATTAAAATCGTGCAGGAAATCTTGCAGGATTTCCTGCAGGAACAATATTTTTTTTCACATTAAAATCGTGCAGGAAATCCTGCAGGAACAATATTTTTTTCACATTAAAATCGTGCAGGAAATCCTGCAGTAACAATATATTTTTACATTAAAATCGTGCAGGAAATCTTGCAGGATTTCCTGCAGGAACAATATTTTTTTCACATTAAAATCGTGCAGGAAATCCTGCAGGAACAATATTTTTTTCACATTAAAATCGTGCAGGAAATCCTGCAGGATTTCCTACAGGAACAATATTTTTTTCACATTAAAATCGTGCAGAAAATCCTGTAGGATTTCCTGCAGGATTTCCTGTAGGAATAAATGCGCCAAAATCAGGCATGAATTCCTGCAGGATTTCCTGCAGGGATCCCTGCAGGATTTCCTGCAGGATTTCGGATTTCCTGCAGGATTTCTTGCAGGATTTCCTGCAGAATTTTTTCATAAGGGCACCGTCGTCATTAGTATATCCCCCGTTTATTTGATAGTTTAGTAATTTTTACTTTACATCTTCTCTCAGTGTACAAAATTATTTTTTGTTAATTAGCAAATTAAAAAAAGATACATTTTATAGCTAATAAAATTTTTAAAGAAAAATTTTATAAACTTTAGTTGAAGTTTGAAATAAAATTTAATAAATAATAAAAAAACTGAAAATTGAAAAAAAAGCCTTATTTTATTTGTACATTTACAGATGGATTTGTCGGATCATCTTGGATCAATAGAAAATGAATTTGGGGTCATCAATGAGCAGCTTAATAATCCTGATGTAAACAGCAATGAATATGAAGCTATTAATCATTACCTATAATAACTAAAGTTGATAATTCACATGCTTAAAAATTATAATTAGTGGAGATATCAAAATTTAAGATTATTTTAAGAAATTATATCTTGTGGTATATCAATGAAAATGTAAATAGGAATAAATAATTAAGTAAATGTGTAAAAAGAATTTTTTATAATAAGATATTGACGAATGACTGTTTTTTATGATATTTTGTACTTTATTGTGAGTATTGAAAGGGAAAAAGATAAAAAAGGTTTATTATGTATGTAAATATTATTGATCTTATATACCTTTTTTTCTATATTATGACTAATCCGGTGACTATAAACAAAGGAATGACCGAATTTATATACATTTATATACATTATTTTCATGTATTATTAATTTTGATGACAATTATTAATAAAATAAAAAATTTTAAACGTATTATATTGTGTTATTTAAATTATAAATATCCTTTTTTTTAATCTTTACTTTTTTTATTATTAATATTAAAAACGTCAAAAAACATGAACGTACTTCAAATTCGTACACAAAATAAACTTTAATTAAAGCCCTGGCTGTTTAAAAAAGCTTGTCTGTATCCAAAGTTTCACAGAATTGAAATTAAATTAATTCTAATATAAATGGCTATATCGTATTAAAATAGCTCGTCAATTTAATCCTGTGTAACTTTACTTGAGTATTCGATTAAAATTTCGATTTTGCAAATTTATTCAATTGAAATTTAAAAAAAAAAATTAAAATTGTTAATAGTTATAGAATATTTAATTTTTTTAATGTTCGATAAACGAAAAAAAAATTGACTCAAACATTTGTGTAAAATATCAATTAAATTCTAAAGGTTTTTAACAGAAAAAAAAATCAACCAGATCAAAATTGTATGTATGTACAATTTCTCGTGGTTCCCGTAAGAAAATCGTTTTTTTCTCATCAAAAATAAATGCGCCATGCTCGATTTACCCAAATTTTTGTAATTCAAAAATTGTACAATTATTATTTTATGATCAGAGCCAAACATTTTTGTCAATTTTCTCATCTTACTCTGAGAATGCCGCATATACTTGGTATTAAATAATAAAATATAATTAATTATGTTCGTTAACAACTCACCTTATACTGGATGAAAACAAAACTGACATAAAATGGCACTTGGCTAAACAATTAATGTGGATAAAAATCGTATAGAAATTAAACTCAAACTTGTAACGTGGTTATCTGCTTGATAAGTAACAATAATAAATTATAGTATGTGCTAATAAAAAGCGATAAAATAAAAACAATGAATAGGAATTAAAAAAGAATCGGTAGTTCACTTCAAAAATTCAAAATAGCTAATATATAACGGTCGTGTAACTGTCTTATATTTTTATAACATTCCACGCACTCTTTGTTGTTGTTGTCCGGCAACCTCATATACCTAACCTATAAGTTGCTAGATCGCGAGATTTGCGAGTGGACTTTATTTTTATAAATAAAAAAATGTAAGAGAAAACTGTTAGAAAAAAGTTGTTTCACACATACGAATCTGGACTATTAGCCACTTTACAGAAGAAAAAGAAGTTTCTTTGCAAAATAATTGTAGTATGATGTATACATTAGCTGGCTATTCTTCTTATTTATAGTGCATCAACACTGAAGTATATTTCCAACAGTTAAGGTAATTAAATCATTAATTAAAAAGTAGAAACGCAAATTTATACTAACAGTTTTATTTGTTTGTTTGATTGAAAAAATAGATTTAATTATTCATTTGATATAATGGAATAAGTTGCATAACAAATTACAAACGATACAAACTACCTATATGTCGCTTCAAATCTCAGCTTATAAAGTTTTTGCTAAATAATATATCTGAAGTTTGATCCATAAATTGAATTTATGCTATGCGTTGAGTTTATTTATAGAATAACTGTTGAAATTGTCATGTCAACAGTTTTATTTGCATCATGAGATATTGTAAAATTAAATCATTATAACTTACTGTAAGCGTAGGGCAATTTGTAATTTTATTGAATATAAATTTAATTAAGTTTTTTTCTGTTATAATTCAATGACATAATTTATTACTTTATCTAAACATAAGTTTAATTTTGTTACAGTTTTATATTTTTGTAGTTTACATTGTAAATAGGCATACGCCCATTGAATATTCTTAAATAAATAAATAAATAATACTTTACATGAGCAGAATATCTTTTTTCATATACAAAATAATTAACATGTGCCAAAAAAGTTTTTATCAAAATTTCAATCAAATTAATACAAACATAATATAAATTTTAATTAAATCAATGCAATTCATCTTTTAATGCGGACTTTAAGCCTATTTGCAAAGTAACAAATATATTAGTACTATTCAAATTTATATTCATAGTATAAAAATAAATTTTTTTTATTTTTGTTTTATGTTAACGCACTTTCCATTTATTTGACCTTAAAAATTTAAAAATGCTTCTATGTTTTTATTTGATGGTCAATAATAATGATAGTCATAATAATAAGAAATAATAATAAAAATAATAATAATAATAGTAATAATAATAATAATCTTTATTATTAGTGATTCCAAGCAAGGCAGTCACAGACGGACCAGACTTTTCTTATCCTGTTGTCAAATGTTCTTTAAGAACTACTTTTTGTTATAGCTCTACAATCTTCAATAAACTGTAAGGTAATGGAAAGAAAATTTTTCTAAGTGATAAGTAACACAGATAAATAAATTTATTCATTACAAATTTCATTATAGTATTTTGCAAACTATCACAAATTTTTTCAAAATTTTTTATTTTTAACTTATTTCAATATACATATCTATTAAAAAAAATTATTGTGTTAATTATTCATATGGTAAAGAAACAATCTTATAGAATATTTACTAAAATTTTTTTTTAAACTCTACAAAAATAATTATTTTATCATTAAAATAAAATTTAAAAATTAGGCTATTATCAATTTTTAATTAAAGTATTATGTATTATCATCCTGAATTTGAAAAATTTTAATACGTAATAATTTTTTTAGGTTTGTAAAGTTGTCAAGTACTAACAAAAATGTCATTTAATTCAGAGAATAAAGATAATTACTTCAAAATAGCACATATTTTGCACTTAGTAAGATGTAATGACAATCCACGCATAATTGTCAGTAAAATGCAAGAAGTGTTTAAGAGTGGCATTGATATCAATTTTAAACTGAAATTAAATGATCTACTTTTTGATAAAGAGCAGCAATTTGTAGGCTACACACTTTTACATTTGTTTGCTGAATGGTTTCCCTTTAAAATAACAAAATACTTAGATTTCTTCATCAACAAAGGAGTAGATTTTTTAATTCAAAATGATGACGGTTACAGTCCACTTTTATTGGCTTTTGTAAGAGGTGTTGTTGTAAATTCACTGCTGTTGGCTCAATTCAACGCTAATAATGCAACAAATTTAAGATCCAGAAATGGATTATCTCATTTTCACGTTTCCTGCTCAACAAACAACATAAAGCTGATTGATTTCTTTATAAAAAATGGCGCTCCCATTGATCAGCGGGTTAATGATGACTCACTTATATATCCTGGTTATACACCCCTACATTTTGCTATAAAATATAATAATCATCAAGCCATTGAATTTTTATTAAATCATGGTGCAAGCCTACACATCCAAAATACAAATAGAGTAACACCATTAAATTTGTTAATCACAAATCTCATAGAAAATAAACCATCTAATAAGGGATCTTTAATGGACATAGTTTATCCCAAAATTTTCAGTTTTTCTAATGATTTAGATTTAACCAGTCTCCACATTTATTGTATTTTCAATAAGTTAACCATGGAATTTAATTTACTGGAGCAAAACATAGATGCATATGTGAAGTTTGATTTGCCAGTTTTTCCAGGGTATACAGCTTTACATTTTGCCTCACACTTTAATTTGAAAATTGTTACAATTTTATTAGAGAAAGGGGCTGATGTTTTTGCCAAAAATGCAAACAACGTTACTCCATTTGATATATGTCTTAAAAAATTTAATTTAAATGGTGTGATAACCATTATATCATCAGAAAAACGTTACAATCTCTTTGAATTAAAACTCACAGATGGTACTTTGTTAATAAGTGTTTTACGAGCCATGAAAACTAGTACACAACTTACAAAGTTTACACAAAATGAACTAAAAAATGTAAATGCTTACATTCCTGATAATTCATTTTTATGGCCTGGTTATACTTTACTTCACCTGGCAGTAATGTTTAATCATAGTTTTGCACTTACACTCATGTCTCGTAAGGCAGATATTACAATGCTCAATACAGATGGCTTGAGTCCACTGCATCTTGCTTTTTACATGAAAAAAGATAGGTATGTTAAATCAATTCTAAATTTTCATGAAAAAATTTCCGTTAATGCTGTAGATAGAAACAATCTATCGCATCTTCATATAGCCTGTTCAGGAGGAAATAGTAAAGTAGTTAATCTATTATTGCGCAAGGACTCAAGAGTTAATTTGTCTATTCTGGCAAACATAGAAAATCAGTCAGTTAGAAAAGGTTCAACGCCACTTCACGTGGCATTACTTCGTTATGAAACAGATTGTAGTATTGAAAAAAGACTTCTAAATGCTGGAGCAAATCCTAATGCCGCTGATGAAAATGGTGAAACACCATTTGAAATTACTTTAAACCGTTCATTTCTTCCCACTGATGAAAATAAGAAAATACAAGTATTAATTGAAATTATGTTGAAAACTGATGCAAGTGTCAGAATTACAAACCGTGTTGCCAATTATATTTTACTTAACTCTTCATTAATTAAAAAACAACCAACTTTGTTTAAGAGATTAATTTCAGAATTAATTGAAATAAAAATTTATGAAAAGCTAGGTTTAACAAAATTGGAAGTGGCTTGTGCCATAGGTGATTTTTCTATGTTAGATACAGAACTAAAAGCTGGAGCAGATTTGAACCGACGCATTGATCACAAATCACCGTTATGGCCTGGTGATACGGCACTACATATTTTGTTTCGAGAAAACAAAATATTTACGTATAATATTCAACCATTGTTATACAAATATGGAGCAAATCCTACAATAAAAAATGCGAATAATTTGACTGCTGTTTTTTTGAGTAGTGATCAAGAGTTAACGACAGGTAAAGATTAAATTTTTTTTACTTTTGCACAATTAATAAATCCAGCTAATGAAGAAGGTTTAACGCATTTCCACATGAGTTGTAAGGCTAATAATATGCTTGTGGTCGAGCAATTTTTAAAAAATGGAGTCAATGTTAATACACCCGTTAGTTACTTTGCAAGTCATTATCCTGGTTACACGCCACTACACTTTTCAATGAGATTTTTCTTATCAAATTTAGATAAGTTATTAATTTGTTACGGTGCTAATCCTCATACTGAGGCTACTGATGGTCTTACTTTGAAAAAAGGATTAATAAATTTTAATTCTAAGACTGAATTAAATAATTTACTGTCTCACATAAAGTCTGAAAAACAAATATTAAACATAGAACTTAAAAATCAAATAGATTCAATTTTTTCCGTAAATTACTTTTTGTCAGAACAATTTATAGTCGATTATAAAAGAATGACCGTATCTCGGCGTCAGGCTATACTCAACTTCTGTTCTTCTAATAATTTCCACTCCCGTTTTCCAAAACTATATTCTTTAATCACTTTACAGTGTTATAAAGCTAAAAGAAGAACTCAGCTGATTGAACTAGCCACAAATGCACTCCGAATACTTGTTGACATAGCTGTTCCTGACCTCTGTTGTGAGTGTATTTTTGAAAATTTAAGTAACATTGATTTAAATAGTTTGATACGCGCTAAGAGTGGAAAATTATAATTGGCACCATTACCTGACAATTGTTAGAAGTTGACTAATAAAACTCAATAGAAACTGGTTTATCATGCTAGTTTACAAATTTTTAAAACTTCAAATAATTCAGTTATAGCGAACTTTTTACAATGTTAATTAATTTTGTATAGCATTATTTGTTTGAACCATATTATGAATATATTATTTACATATAATAATCTTTTTAGACGTAAAATTATATTTGCAGTTTTTTAATAATTAATTCATTATTAAGAGTAACATTTAAAATTTTTTATTTATATTTTTTGTTCATTGTAATTAATATCTTAAAGAAAATCGAATTATAAAAAATAATTGTTTAAGTTATCTGAATATCAGTATTAAATTAATTGGTTATAGATCTGAAATTTAAATCAATAAAAAAACTTAATATATTCTGATTATAAAATCTTATTAAATGAACTGTCTCGAAATTAAATGAATTTCATTTGTTTATACTAACAAAAAACCTTAATACTTGTATAGCGTTTTTTTTATTTAATTCTATCTTTTGACAATATTTATTAGAATAAAAAATGTTAATTTTTTTTTTGTCAATTATAACTATTTGTATATTTAAATAAATTGTAATAATTGTATCTAAATGTAATAAAAAAGACATACAAAAATATTTTAAAAACGTTGTGTACATACACTACAAAAAAAGTAATAAACATTAATATAAATCAATAAATTATGTTTACATGTTTCATAATTTAAGCCTAAATTCCTATTGTTACTATCTGGACATTTTAATTTTTATTAGAAAACTACTTGTGCATGCAAACAATAATAAAATTTTATTTTTACAATTCAATAAAAGTAACTTAATTTTTAATACAAATGATATATGTAATTTATGAATGCCCATTATAAACATAAAATAATATTTAAATTGTATAATTGCAAATGATGAAAAATATCACACTATCGTATAAATATATGTATTCTTTATGTATTTATATTTACAGAATCAACTTATGATATAACAAAATATGTTTGAAATTTTTATCTACTGTAATAATACAATTTTTAATACTAAATTTTTGTTAGTAATTAATAAAAAAGTAAGGATGGAGGGCTATTAATTAGGTAACTAACTCATTATTCAAAAGTAATCTTCATTTATAAATTTGCTGCTTATTTTATTTTTATAGCAACTAAATTTTATTTCGAATAATAAAAAATTATAAAATATTTCTAAAATGTGTGTTAAAAAATACTGATTATTATACTTCTGAAAAGAAAAATTTTTGCACATCCTGGCTTTGCTATTTCTTGTACTTTTTACAATTGAACAATTGTTATGAAGCTACCAATGTTATGGTTTTACAAATACATTAAAATCAATATTAGTTTGTAAATAATTTTACAGTAAATTATTCTTGCTTTTATAGAAAATTAATTAACTTCAATATAATTGGGATCTATAATGTGACCTTCGAATAATAAACCTTCTGGTGATACAATTGCAAAAAAGAATGGACGGTCTACTATCCAAGCATCTGCATTACTGTTGGAATCATCTAAAATTTTATCTAAAATAAAAATTTATCATTAAAAATATAAATTTATACAATAAGAATTAATTTAAATACATAAACAAACTATACCTGATGGAGAATCTATATTATTCTGATTTACTGAGATGTAAGACTTTTGTAAAATTTTCATTAATGATGGAGTAAATTTAACATCTCCTATATTTGCTCTTAGTGTAGGATTATCAAAGTTTCTAATCACATTTACCTGTAATTATTAAAATAATTATTAATACTATAAATCATTTTTAGAAATTAATAAAAGTTTATTAATATATTCTTAATAACAAAGCTTAATTTCACATTTGATATCACTAATTTATAAATAAAAATAATTACATTTTTTAATTTTTAGCGAAAGTTTCAATCACAAAACTTTTTAATTTATGCTAAAAAAACGTTTAACTTACATTTTCTAAAATTGATTGGAAATTAATTGTATTTTCGATTGTAAATGATGGTATAGCCAATGCCATTAATTCAAATTTTGCTTCTTCAACAATTTTATTATAACCATAGTGGGACAATTGATTTCCAATCTCGTACCATTTATCAATAGTTTCAAATTGATTCGGCCAAGCAATGACCATTGAGTAATTTTCATTCTGTAATTAATTAAAAATAATTTACATTAGAAATTTTGTCAAATAAAGTTCGATGATATAATTGCATAATAAAAATTAGAAAAAAAAAAAACAAACCTTATATGGAAGCACAACAAATTTTGTTGTATCATTAAAAAGTAATCCACGTTGCAAAGATACGTCATTAAGATACATCATTTTTATGTCTTTAGTGTTGTTAGAAAAATCATAGAAATTTAGTTCAATAGTTTCCGAATTAAAAGGATAAGTCCAATTCCCATCAAAATAAACAACGTTTATGAGAACAAGACCTTTGTCACCACTATCAATATCATCTGCACAAAAAAATTTTAATATTTTAAAAAGAAAAAACAATAATTAGATATAATTGATTAAAAAATTAACAAAAATATTTTAAAGAATTATTTGGGGCAATAAATAAGAGCACCTATTAATTTATTCAAATTTGTGAAACTAAAAAAATTTTAATTGAATTGGACTGCTTTGAACACTTCTAACAGCCTCTAAACGTAAAAATTTTTATTTTCTCAATATCAAAAGTCAAATCAGCTGATACTATATAAATAAAAAAAAAATCATAATTTTATTATCAATAAACGTAAAAATTCAAAATAGCCCCAAAACATTCAAAATAAAAACTAATTTTTAAAATCTCTTATATACCTTCGTCAAGAATTTCTACAAGTAGCTCATCATTCGTAATTTTTTCAATCCACTCATTTACTTTATCATACAATTCCATATCCGAATCTTTAGTCGATATAACTTCAGCATGAAATATCTCATTAGCCAACATCTTATATTCACTCCACAATTCGAAATGTTTCGTCGCGATAATAGCATTTGCAGTTTTGAGAGTAATATTATCATATTTCTAAATGTAAAATTATTTTTAAAAAAAATAGTATTTTATTCATAAATGAAGTTATTGTATGCTGATTTTTGTTAAATACCTTGTATTGAGTTGAAATTTCAAAGTTACCATAAGCAAGACCTTTTTCTTTTCCACTTAATGGAAGATCCAAAGCTTTTAATAGCAGCTGGGATGTATCTCCGGAATAAACACAGTAAGCTAAGAGAGACAGCTGGTTATAAGCATTTTGAGGTGAATAGATAAAATTTTTCGTGTTGTTTTTATTAATGATCAACTGAAAATTTGTAATTTATTTTAATTAAATTTAATGAATATTTTTAAATTGATTATGATACAGTATATTGATTTGTTGACTTACATCGTGTAATTTTTTGCTGAAATTTAAATTACGATCAACTGATAATTTTATATAATTTTTGTCTGGATTGTATTTATAGACAATTTTTTTCTTAGTGTAATATACGGGATTGTGAGAATTTGTTGATAACACCTCGTTTGTGAGGTGCACGAAGAGAAGAGCAAATATATCTGTGGTTGAGAAAATTTGATTTATCAATAAAATTGATTTATTATATGTATTGAGTATTATGAATTTTTTCTTAAAATTAAAAAGTATTAAATAATTGTAGATGATTTTGAAGTCTAGATATATATATTTTACATAAATAATTTTTTTTATCACTGGTCAATTAGTATTTAAATTGTTGGTAAACATTATTAATTATGTATTGTTTAGATTTCTTTGAAAAAGCATTCTGCTAAAGCAGATATCAACGCCTTTTTAATCTTATATAATTTTGATGTAAAAATTTTTGACTTCAAATTCATGTTGAGTAAGATATCCCATGTTTTTATTTTCACATATTCGAAAACATTTTTTTTCCACTCGATATTATATTAATATTTAGAGTTAGATAATACTATCTTTAAAAGCAATTTTTCGTTAAAACTTTTATTAAGTACTTAATAAAAGTATTACACGTGTAATACAGTTTTTTAAATCGAAGTAGTTGTGTTATTCTGAGAAAATGTGGCAACTAAGGGATAAAAAAAGTTTGTATTTTTTATCATGATTTTTAAAATTTTACAAATATATTTATATGTTTTGAAAAAGTGAGTTTTCTCTTGTAAAATTGAGATTTCCAATGTTTTACAAATATTACTATATAATTATACTGAAATTCTCCAATATAAAAAACGTTTTTTTTATACTAAAAATTAATTATTATGCTATTTTTATATTTATACATACTGTATTATTATTAAAAAAAAGAAAAATATAATATTTAAGTTGAAATATAAAATTTTACTTACAATACTTCATCTCGAAGCTTCGGAAGATTATCTACTAAAGTTCGATAATGATAAAAACTTGACGATTACATTTTTACGTATAGATATCAGTTTTATAAATACTATTTGAACAGCTTATTAAACAACTGTCTAGGAATTAATATACTGAATAAAATTAAATTAAATGTAAATTGTTAAATTTTTCTTGAAATTTTGAAGAAGATATAAAAAAATTTATAGAAACGTAAATTATATTGTATCGTTAATATCCTTGAAAATTACCAAGAATATAAATATCATTGTTTTTAAGAATATTTAGATTGATTCAATTGTTTTAATATTTTTTATTTATATTGTAAGTATAAAAGAATCGGTACAATCTTGGTTTCTCAAAGATTGTTCCAATAAAATCAATTTTTATTAAAAATTAAGAATAAACCATGCCAATTAGGAAAATTTCATCGTCAAAAGACTGTGGAATTGGAGATTATACACATTTGATTGCCATTATTGATAGGTCCGTAAATTAAAATATAAAAAAAATAATATTAAGGATTTCAGCGATAAGGATATTAAAAGATTTTTCATCATATTGTACAGTACTTCAGTTTACTATAGTTAAATTAATTTTGTCAACAGACCCAAAATTATAATTCTGTATTATTTAAAAAAAATATCTTACTATTTCAAATTTTTTAGAAAAAAAAAACTGTTACTGATACTAAGTCGCTCTACTAAGATATTAATTTTATATTTATACAAGTGCGCGAGCAATAGATTATTTTTTTTTTTTTTCAAAATCGTGAGAACAATAAACTTGGATATATTAAACATATTGTTAAATAAGTTAATATACTTTTGAAGGTCAAATTTTCGATCGGAAAGCCATCAGATCATTCATTGACCTGAAAACTACTTGAGATAAGTGATCGATCGAGCTTTCATATCCTTTCATTTTTGATCAAATCATATTAGGAGTAAATTTAGACCTTTATTAAACACCCTTTAAAAGTACTAGAATTATTACAAAAGAAGAAAAAAACGTACAATATCTTAAATTTCCAATTCTTTTAATGCTATAATGAACAATTAGCATTTATAATACATTTTGGGGATATAATATTCTTATCCGATGCAGCTTTATACATAGATCCCATTCTTTTGTCCAATCAGTGTGCTCACTAAGGAATGTGTTAGCTAGAAATTGTTAATCTACATATTTATCAAAATATTTCCGAATGGTACCTCTTTCTCTCTGTTCCGGCTAAGTCGTCCGGTGTAAAAATAACTCTTTTAAATACGTTAAAATAGGCGTAAGCAGACCCTTAAAAAATAATATTAAAAAATTTTTGACATTATTATTAAATATAATAGTATAAGTACTTACCTTTTTCAGGATCATTCGTTAAAATCACAACTTTGTTGTATTGGAGATGCTTTATATTGATTTCTGCCTTTCAAATGAACAAATATTTCTTTTGAATCTTTTCCCTGTAATGACTTGAATTCGTCTATATTTCACGATCCAAAAGTTTTTCATTTTCTGATTAAAAAATATATTAATATTTAATATACCAAGGCGTTATTTAATAAATTAATTGTTGAATGTAGAAAATATTTTTCGACTTTAAAAGATATTTTCTTCATAAATTTTATACCCATGCTATACTTCCGTCTGATATCGTAAGTTAGTGACATTATTGCAAAATACGCGTATACTTCAACTTCCAAATATAATTGGAGAATGTTATCGAAAAAACGTTGATCACTAATTGTAAGACAGTTTTGCTCGTGCTAAAAAAATAAATAAATAAATATAATATATTTTTTTAATATATTGTATTAGATGATATCATTTTTACATCAAACTGCCAATGTACATCTTGGACTCAACATAAACAAATTTTTCCACACTACAGAGTTACGTGTGCCAAG
>JAPYZE010007610.1:0-11953 GCA_030522805.1 Leptomastidea abnormis
ACAACCTTAATAAATATAAATCAATACTAAAGTATAAATGACATAATAATTATTCAAAAAACACAAAATAAACTCTAAAACATCTACATTTAATCTTAAAATTAGAAAATTCAGGTTTTTTTGCCTTAAAAAAAACATACATTTTTCATGAAAAACACCCTTATTAAGGTCCGATCATTCCCAAAATTTAATCAGCTCTTAAGTAAACTATAAGAAATATGTGTGCAAAATTTTAAGTCGATATCTTTATTCCTTCGAAAGTTATCGTCTGCCAAAAAATCGTTACGTACATACATACTTACATACATACATACATACACACATACATACATACAGACTTTTTCTAAAAATACGTTTTTCGAGTTCAGGAACCTTTAAAACGTCGAGAAAACAAAAAAAAACCAAATCGAAAATTTTTACCGTTACAAAGCTTTCTCTTTGAGAAAGCAAAATAAACAAAAGAATATTTGTTGAGTTGCTCCTTTATGTAATTATGGTTTTTAATAAGAATTTATTTACAATTTCTGATATTTCTTGGTTGTTTCAGTTTTTTCCGTGTTCATGTTTACCTACAAAGACTCATACTACTTTTTCTAAAACAGAGACTTGTCATGTTCTTCCTATAAAATTTCTACTTGTATTTATTTTCGTATAATCAGGACTTGTCTTATTTTTCGTAAGACATTTCTACTTATCTTAGTTTTCGTTGGAGGCGTCGATATGTGCACTTGTACATACAAAACATACAAGAACACATTTGTAGTATACATGTCCATATACGAATTTTGCTTTGTGTTTTAGGATTCAAAAAATATGCTATGACGACAGTGACGATCTTATGTAGCCTGTCGGTATTTGCCACTAGGCTGTTCGCTCGATAATACAAAAAAAAGGAGATACACGCTGATGACCATCCAGTAGCATCAGCAAAAGAAGAAGAAGAAAGAAGAGGAAGGACAAACAAATAGCAGATCCAAAACAACGTCAAGAGAAATGACACATTTTACAGACGAGACTAAATTGTTATTAGTCTCAAAGGCGTATGTTTATAGAATCTCCGGAACGATAATAGCAGAAAAAAGCGCAAAATACAAGTCTTACCGCTTTTTTACATAGTGAGTATCAACTGGCTATTTGTTTCTCATTATTTTATTTATTTATTAATTTTAGCGAAATATTACAATGATTCATTTAAAAAGTTTCTATCAAATTTTTTTGTTCTTCAAAGTTATTTTTTTCGTTCAATCAATATCGTTGATTAATACAAAGTAGACTATAACAACAAGAGTGAAAAGTCTTCTGATTATCAGTTTAAAATGAAAAAGTAGCCTCGTTTACTCGTTAATATTTGCTAAAAATGTTACGTTATTTTGTTTACAGGCTGCAAATATGCAATCAATCGGAGACAATGACAATGCTATATCTGAGGAGCGCATTACAAAAATTAATGATGGATGAGGTAACTGGTTAATACTTTTGGTCAGTTATTACAAATACAAACTCTTTAACTTTAAAAATTTGTAACTTTTAAACGGTTATGTAAAAAAGTTTTATTTAAAACGGTGCATAAAAAAATCGTCTTCTCGAGATCATATTTTAGGTGTAAGGCATACGTTTTTTTACAAAACCTAAAGATATGGCGAAATAGTATTTTTCGCAACTAGTACGAGAATTAACGTTTAAACTCGTCAAAACACTGACTCGCACGAGTTGCAAATACTATTTTTTGAAACAAGTTGCGAAAAGTTAAAACATTCTCAAGAATGTATTTTAAGTATGTAGCGTACGTTTTTTTAACGGGACTTACTTGGACATGTTGTCACATTTGGGTCATGGATTTTGATGAAATTTGGTATACTGGGTCCTTTTGACATTAAATGAAATAATCCCAAGTCCTAAGGTCTAACGCCTTTTTGTTTTTAAAATATCTATTATCAAAGCTTAGAATTTAGCACTGTTTTCTATATCTATATCTATGAAAAATAATATATAGATATAGAAAACTATGCTAAATTCGAAACTTTGATGATAGATATCTCAAAAACAAAAAGGCGTTAGATCTTAGGACTTGGGATTCTTTCATATTATGTCAAAAGGACCGGTATACCAAGTTTCATCAAAATCCGTGACCCGAATGTGACAACATGTCCAAGTTGGCCATGTGTGAACGTGAAGTGGCATGTGTAAAAGTATTTTATGCACGCTATAGCGTATTTATTTTATAAATACATTTATAAAAAACATTACTTATTAATAAAAAGTACGTGATGTATATCAAAATGTTCATTTTAAATTTACGTACAGAAATTGAGCCAATCAACTGTTGACATGTCATAAAAAATGTAAAGTTTTAAATGTCAATATTTAAAAATGTTTATTGAATTGTGAATTAAATACTTTGTATTTGTTTATGATTAAATGCTGCGCTACAAAATGTGATAAAATTAAATAATTTTAAAAAAATAATAAATTTAAATTATGTAGCACTGTATTATAGTAATTGTTCTATTTCATTAACTATTATGAGAAAGCTCAGTATTATGTTTTGTAAAAAAGTACATTTAACTAAAATTTCAAAGTTTTTATGTACTTGGCATACTTATTGTTAATACGACTCTCATTTAATTTTGTATACATAAGAAAAACAATCAACAACAATATTTTTTTAAAAAATCATTAAAAAAAAAGATTTTACTTACAATAAAAAGAACAAAACTCACTTACCGAGGTAACGTAATATAAGTTATAAGTTATATTTTTAGAAAATATATGTTAATTAGATTTTAACTAAATGAATAATTATATAAATAATTACAAATTTTTCTTGTATAACATAATTATATTGAAAGTGAAAAAAGTATTGCTGTTTGTTGTTGCTGAAAATCAATTTATTAAACAAATATTAATTATAAATGAAATATGTACAAAATATATTTAATCTGCGTTTTTTTACTGAAATTTTGAAATATTATTTATTACCAAATTATTTATTACTAAATTTGATGAAACATATAAACTTATGAATATATCTTGTATGAAAATGATTTTTTCTGTTTAGTGTTTTTCTATGTGAGACAGTGAAACATATATGTTACTAATTTACACATCAAATTTAACTTTTCAAGATAATAAAAAAAATTTTAAACATATATTTAAGTGTATTCATATCAACTTCCTGTACAAAAGGGATGAAGATAAGTATGCGAATATATTTTTTGTAAGATAAAGAGTCTCACATACTTAAAATGAAAATAACTACTTATTGAAATATCATAATTATTTTGAAATAAATTTAAATAAAATAATATTTATTTGTGTAGATGTAAAGTTTATTTTAGTAAAATTATTTTTATCTCTTACCTCTTCACTCTTTTGTCTCGTGTAATACGCATACCCAGTAATTATTCGTTGTTTCGATAAATCTTTTGATTTTTATCAGCTTTCTTCCGATAGTTTTCAAAATTCTAAACCTTTAAACCACACCCTTCTTACGTCCAGATCATCGCATTTTTTCTAGTAGCGCAATAAAAAATATTTATGTGAGTTGGCATCCATCACCACGTTGTCAACGCTGTAAGCTCGCTTAATTTATCGAAACGATGTTCGATGAAACGCGTATAAGGTTTACTGTGAATCAAGTGCAAAAATATTTTTGAGTTTGACCAGAGATATCATATTTTACTTTTAATATCTACTTACGATGACTTTCGATCTTATCGTAAACAATTCACTAAAAAAGAACTAGAGGAGTAAAAATTCACTGAACAATTAAATTAGATTATCAAACACTTTTTTTTTATTTAGTAATATTATAGGTTCTTTGTCATTTCTTTTTCATCCGCTATGTGGCGATACTTACGGTTTTCATATCTCGCTCCATAATCATTCACCTTTATATTATAGATAGAGTTCCATTGTTCAATGCATTTTAACTTTTCTGATCCTTTTTTTATTAATGGTCGTCTACGATAGAATCGCTTCTCATCGTACTGATGAGCCTAACAGATGATTCAAGACAAAACAACTTCTTTTTATTTCTATTTTTTTTTAGTATAATACGAAGTGCGAACCTGGAATTACCCGGGCGTGTATAAATGCCCGAGCCGAAGGCGAGCTTATTATTTATATATTAATCTTTACATAAACAAAAATAATTGCAGTTTTAATGAATAATTTGCCTTACCCATTACATGGCATCATAAGGCAATCTTATATCTACAATTACTTACTACATCTTATTTATTTTAATAATACACAATATTTTGATGTTATAAAAATAAATATTTTTTCTGCCCTCCAGCCGGAAAGCCCCAACTTTCCGGCCGCTGCCCAAAACAAAGTTGTGGCTTTCCGGCGACGTCAAGCAGAAAAATAGTATACAACCCACGGCCACGAGTAAAGAAGCCTCAGATCACCAGGTTAACGCCCTCGGCTTCGCCTCGGGCGTTAATATCCTGGTGGTCTGAGACTTTCTTTACTTTCGCGGCCTTGGGTCGTAATCTACTATTAATTAATACTATTATTATATACATTATATATCTTGATAATTTAAAAACTTATTATTTATTACAAGCACCTTTCGAGCATTATTTTCTCTTTTTTCTCACAAAACTCTCATATCTCTTCTTCTCGTTCTCAAGAAATTTCGTGACAATCAATTTTATAAATTTTCACCATTTTGATTTGAGTTCTCTATGTTTATCTTTATAAATGTTACAATGTATATTATAATGTAGTATATATTGCAAAAATACATAATATATAATCTTTTGTTACCTTTCCGATCAGATGCAAAGACAAAAGTGTATGACGCAGTGAAAAAAAATAGCACGCGGCATCGAAGCTGGACAACAACAGATGACTTAGTTCCTTATATGTCGCCACTAGCTGTTTGTTTTACGATTACTGTTGTGATTGTCTTCACTCTCTCGCTTTCTTTTTTTTCTTGTCGAGTGGATTTGGAGCTTTAACGTCACCGCGCAACTCCGAAATCCGAGACGACTCCGAAAGAGATAACTAATAATCTATGTATTAATTCTGAAAACATTGGCAGAGACCCAATACCCATAAGAATTGTGTGGGGTCCTTTTGGATTATACTTTAAGAAGCTTTTGATTTATTCGAAAGAGAAAGAATTTCGGAATGAGTTTTCTATCTGACCCACGGTATAAAAATCTTAACGCAATGCTAACTTCTTCCTGTAATTTAAAAAGCAATTACATATTACACATAACCGCCTTCATAGAAATAAAAAATTAACGAAATCGAATTAATACTCCAAGTAAAGATTTAAGTAAATCAGGTCCTTCATCAAGCTAATTTTTTAAATTAACGTCAAATGACTATGCAGCTGCATTAAAAACTAAATATACACGACCAGGTTTGGGTACACATATTTTAGATTAATTTTAATTATCTTGATAACTTAAAAACTTATTGATTTTTATGACACTTCTTTCTGTCAGATCCTTGTCAGTCATAAAACATTTTATATTCCTTAATGCTTCAGCGTTTTTATTTTTAAATATTGTAAATATTTTTTCTACAGTTGCTGCTAATTCATTCGCTACCAATGCTACTCCAACAATATGAGTCAACCCCATACCATCTTGTACGCAAAATAGTAGAGTTATAAAGCCTCGTTTCAACAACTTGTACGTGCCGTCGACAAATATTATTTCTGGCCATTTTTTCAAAGCAGTTTGCATTTCCTTTGTGCTAAAATATATACCTTCTAATTTTTTTTTTGCCATTCTCTAATGGCTCAGACACTATACAAACGTCTGCTTCTGTAAAAAATTAAAGAAATTTTAAAAATTATGCTGTATTTTATACATTAAAAAAATTACATTTATATTTAATTATAGTTTATCAGACATACTATACACGTTTTTCAACATATTTATAGCAGTTCCAATAGAATCATCCTCAGAATTCTTTATGTTCTTTTGAATGTAATTATGTAAATCGTGAGGTAACACGCATTTTTCATCTTTCAAAAGTGCATTTTGAACGCCTGATACAGTACATCCTGCTGAAAACAGTTCTATTATATTTTGCTAATGTACTGAATTTTTTAAATTTCTTGATTTTGTTAAAAGATGATAGTATTCCTGAAATCATGATTTGTTATTGAAACTTACTTGAATGTACTTAAATCAGAATAAAAGTAATAATTAAAATAAAAAAATAAAAGTGTTGATTACAGATAATTTTAACTATTTAAAAAAAAAAACTTACTTCGGAACCATCATGTCCTGTATGATTAAAGTCCACATTATTCATCTTTAGACGCTGATTATCTAGCATTAACGAAACATAAATAAAGGATCTACATCCATTTTTTATTGTTCTATTTCATAAAAAAAGAAAAATAAATAAATAAATGCAAAATATTCATTGAACTAATAAATTTATAAGTTTTATTTTCAGTTACTTTTTATAATAAAGTAACATATAATGTATAACTTTAATAATTTATATTATTAATGCAGTTTTCTACCTTGAGATGGTCTTCGTTAATTTGTTCGATGTATTTTTCATCAGTTCTTTTTTATCATCAATGCAGACTAAAAAATATGATTACTTTCAAATCATACTCCTTCTATTTCACACTCCAGCGCGGCTAAATGAATTTGTAATATTTATGATCTAATTCAAACGCTCTAGCCAAAACATCTGCTATTAGAACAGAAATAAAGAATAGAATAATTTCATTTTTTTTTTAAAAACTTCCTTTAATGCTATAACAGATTATGGTAGTAAGAAAAAATAGTATATTTCGACACGTGTGTGAAAGTCAGTTGTTTAGCGTCGAGGAGATTTTTTTCCCTTCGCTTGAGAAAAAAACCTCCTTAACTCTAAAAAATAACTTTCCCTCCAATGTCGAACAACATTTCATTCCCAGAGGAACCTAAAAATCATTTCAAAGTTGCGATTTTTAAGCTAAAGGGAATAAAAATTATTTAAAAATTATAATATAATTAAGTAGATTTAAGTAAAAATATTATACTTAAATAAATCTAATGATAAATTTTATTAAAAATACGTAAAAATGATATTAGTATATAAAGTATTTTTATTTAAGATTGACAATTTTGAATCATATATAAATAGGACGCGATTAATCAGTCGTAATAACATTCAGAAAATAATTGAAATAGACTTTGTACGCTGTTAACTAAAACTCTTTTGATTTAATAGAACATATATTTAGTGAAAATAGTTGTTCATTTTATTAAAAAGTCAGGGTTACCGTTTTTTTGGGGAATATCTACGAAATCATCTAATTAAAATGCTTGTAAAATAACCAACTACAATAATTTTTTTGCTTTAGCTTACGACTTTTTTTCTAAATAAGATAAAAGCGTACTTTAAAATGCAACTTACAGAGTATAAAAAAGCTTTAATTTGAGCATTTAAGTGATCAAAAATATTGTACAAAACTAAAGTTGTAGGGAGTCAATAGACAGAATTCACGATTTTTGCTTATAAATTGACCTCCCGCGTAAAAATTTTAAAGTTTGGCTTAACTTCAGCCAAACTTTAGGTTTGGCCGAAGTTTTCCAATGAGATTTTTTCAAACTTGCTAAATAAAGTTTGTCAAACTATGTCTTAACATTATCTCAAGTTTGGCCAAACTTTTAATAAATTTGCTAAAAAATTTTACCAACTTTTTACAAACTTGAAAAATGAATTTTGAAACTTTCTAAAATGTTTGGCTAAAGTTTAGACAAAGTTGCCAAAAAATTTTATCAACTTTATACAAACTTGAAAAATAAATTTTTAAACATTTCAAAACGTTTGGCCAAAGTTTAAAAAAATGACTAAACATTGTATGGAGTCAATTCAACATTTGGCAAAAATTAACATATATTTTTAAAAAATATAAGTATTTATTTAATGTAAACCGTTTTTAATAATTATAAACATAATTTACTTTCATTATTTACAAATTTAGTGTAAATTAGCATTCTATTCAATTTCTTCATCGATAGTTTTATAAACAATATAATTATTATTTTCAATAGAAAAATTAAAACATACATTTAATGTCTTTAACGTTTACAGCTATAAAATAATTTTCTGATAATTCTGCTAAAAAAATTGTAGGAATGTAAAACTGACCGCAATCAAATGCTAGTTCTGTTAAAAATTTTGTAACAATTACATACGTTATGCAATTTTCACTGCAACAATATGCATTTGTACATTCATTGGTACATAAAGTAATAAAATATTGAATTCTACCAACTTGTATTAAATCTTCAGAAAAATATCAAATGTACGAAGAATAAGTTTTTTTTGTTTGTGCATGCGAGTACGTTTTAAAATACATCCCAAGTTTTAAAAGTTTTTTAAAGTTATAGCATTTAAAAATGTCAAGATCGTTATGGAAGAATTTAAACTGATTTAGAATTTCATCTCGTATTAAATTTGATTTTTGAAAAACCCCAACCGAAAAAATTTTATCTGAAAGTCTTAGCTTACGTCTGCACGTGCCTAAAAGTCCTGTTTTTTTTTTTTTTACAAAATTTAAATACATCTGTAAGTGATCCAATGGATTGCTTGTGCGGAGATATAATAAATAAATCAAAAGAAGATTAATTTTAAAAATCAAACTTTTATTTTAAAACAATTAAATTCAAGGTTTAAATATAAATTAGGTCTTTTTAGTTCAACGCTCGAGAAAAGAGTGACGCATAAATTATAAACACTAAATAAATAATTTATTGTTGCTAAGCAACTCTACTCGCTTTATTTATACTATGATGTCGGTTTGAAAATCAATATCTAAGAAGTTTCGAAATGACCAACTTCCCTCTCCCCGAGCTCCTTTTTGCCTCCCATCAATTTATAGAGCCATTTCCTTTTGTTTACAATTATCAATAAATAGATCAAAATAATCCAAACGATTATTTGACTATGGGCTAATTAACACGGAAAGCTCGAAAAAGATTATCAAACCGACAATAATAAAATAAATTAAATTAAACAATCCGTAACAATATCGTTTTGTGGATATAAAAATTTTTGTTTTAATTCTGTCAAAGATAAAAATGTAGAAATCGAAGAATGAATTTGCACTTCTGGATATCTAGATCGATGGACGTAATTTTTAATAATGTCATTTAAATTTTCAAATGAGAAACAGGACATAATCCAGAGAGGACCGAATTTTTAACCTCTTTGGCTAAATGTAATAATAAGTGTAAATTGCACGATTGTTATTTAAGGCCAAATGTAGTATTAAGTGTAAATTGCACGATTAGTATTTAAGGCCATATAAATTCTCAAATTTTACTACAAATTATTTCAAACAGATTTCTGCTTCATTTATCATATCTTCCGATATACTTTCTGAATGAAGAAGTCCATGAACAAGTAATTTTAAATTTTCAAAGTATCTTTCATCCATAAAGTTTTTCAAAACAGGAAGGCAATATACAAGTATAAATAATTTCAACACTGAAGCTTTTCAATAGGAGTACTCATTAACTTTTCGAGGCGTTCTTTGTATAAATGAATGGAAAGAAAGATTTTTTATTCTAACATTAATCAAATCTACAAAAGCGTGAAGAGATGCTGGACGAGTATAATTTTCACTATCAAGCCATAAGGACATTAATTTTTTAACAATTCCTTGATATAGGCAATGCATCTCATCAACAGCAGTTGATTTAACATAGTCATTTAAATTTAATGCACTTGGTCCTTTTACACCAAATACCGAATCTTTCTTTCCACATGTCTGACCTGCGTACAAATTCGTTTCAAAGGTAATTCTTAAATCTAAATTATCTTTATAAGGATAAATTTGCCTCTTTTCTATTCTCTTGGTTTCAATTTCGCAATGAGGACATCTATATTTCGAATTAAATTGTTTAAAATTAAAAAATAACGCTCTAGCACATAAATCGCACGTGCCACATATAATTTGACCTCGTATTTTCACTGCATTGGGAAAAACTGGTATTTTTAAATTTATTCCTTTATACAATTTTTTAAATCTTTTTTAAATACTTTTAAAAACAAATTTAGTAAAGGTTTTTGATTACCGAACCATAATCCAGCTAAAATAATATTTTTTTTTATTTGCAAATAGTAAGGCAGTTCATTTATCATGAGGTACGTAGGCTATAGACTTAATTTGGATGATTTAAACAATGGCACCCCGTCGGTATTCCATGTAAAAGTTATATTATTGAGATCATTTGTAAAATTACTTAAATTTTTATAAATTGCGCCATCATAAGTATCTTCATAATTTAGATCATTTTTTTTTCTCAAGTAAATCGATAATTTAAATTATTTTTAGAAGCTTTTAAACATTAGTATTTATTTTCTCACCCATGATTTTTACGAGAGCGCATTGTTTCTATAATGGTTTTTTATGTAAAAAACTGCAAGGGATTGAATGGTGAAGTTTATTTTAAGATAGAATTTGGGGAACAAGATGAGAAATCTATTTTTTTGAAAAAACGTATTTTTGTAAGAGTTTTTATTTGTGAAACATATAGTTCTTAAATGTATTGATATAGGTATTTTATAAATTTGAATATGTGAACAATTGCCGCGCGAAGTTGATGCGCGAGAGTTCACATCGTTCATGATGTAAAAATAATGAGACAGATTCTCTCTGAATATCGAACAATTAACTTCTTCTCGCAATAAAGTTTTACCTTTATATAAATAATTGTGGATATTTATTTTATAAATTCGACCTCCTACATTTTTAGGTTTTATAACGTCATTTAAGACTTTTAAAAATATTTTTAATATAAAGCTGAGAAAATTTTGTGTCAAATTGGAGTAATTTCTGAATTTTTCTGCGATTAGCTTTTAACGTAAAAAATAAACAGTAAATCAACTTTTTAAAATTTTTAAAATTTCAAGTGAGTGCTACAGATGTCACAAAACGTTTAGGGTCATAATTCAAGTCGATTTTACTTTTATTTGATATAAAGAATCGATCTTAAAACATTAAAATAGATTTTCAAAACCCAAGGTACAAGCTTGTCATATAATTCAAAAAATGACCCATATATACAAAGACAGCAAGCATGCGTTTACATTTATTCTATCAACACGGCGTATACGATGTCATCGATATATCTGTAGCTTGCATCTCTATAACAAATTCTCGTGGGACTTATACCAGTCTCCTCTTTCACTATACTAATACTGTGAATGTTTAATAGGATTAAGCGAGAATTTCGCGGTCAGTTTAGCTGCGTCGGCCGAGTTGCTGCGATCGATGGTAAATTCATGAGCTAGGCGCTCTGCTGCTTCCACTATTGTGGGCGTAGATATATATGCAAAGAAGGAAAGGCCATTGAGGTTGGTGAACAATGGGAAAAATTGATCAATCATCGGTGCTCTTTTTATGACTCAGGAAGGTATAATATAAGCGAGTGAAACGTAGAGATCACGTTGGCTCTTGTGAATACTCTCGCTTTGCATTTGATTTTAGCATCAAATTTTGATGATTGACGGCATTGTGCTCAGATCGATAAAATGATATACTTCTGCTTTACAGACGAAATGAGTTGAGAAAAGAAATCAACGAGAATATCACAGCAAAACGAAACAGGACAAGTTGAAAAAAAGCTGGTAGCCTCTGATTGTAAGGATTGTTCGGATGTTGCATTTAATGCATGTCTTAGCAACCTACCTTCCTCTTAGTGTCTTTTTTTACTGGCTTTATACTTACATAGAGTTACATAAAAAAAAGATAACACGAGTTTCCCCTTCCTACATTTCAGTCGACGACAAGACTCTCTTCCGCCTTCTAAGCTCAAGCATATATGTACACGTGATCGCAGTTATTGTGTGCATACTAACATTGCGCTTACATTCAATTCTGCTTCAACCAAAAAACTCTCTGCTGCATCCATGCTCCTCTTTCCGAATTTCCAGAGGTATATACAGAGAAGATGAAACAAAGGGAGGA